>JAEPRB010000518.1:0-15486 GCA_016758965.1 Circinella minor
CCCATCCCGTCCCACCCCCCCCCCCAAAAAAAAAACAATGTATTCTTTACATGTGCAACATATTAGTTTATTAAGAAACGACTCTTGCTTCACTCAATTCCTTATTATGTTTTTTTTTTTTTTTTTTGCAAAGTGATGTATTTGTCTGGTGTAACTCTAAGGAAAAATGATAAAAATAACCCATAAACCGGAATAAAATTCAAGCCAATTGCCGTAACAAATTTATCCGAATTTACATATTTCAGACAAAAAGACAACAAATAATTCATCATTACCCAACTATAACGAAATGAATTAAGAAAATAGTGTTAGTGTTAAACAAGAAGAAGAAAAAAGGTAAATAATTTAAAACATAAAAGTTTGAAAAACAAAGCTGCTCTTTTTGAGAAAAAAATTTTTTTTGTTACCATTGAACAAACTTCCAAAAGAAAACGTAAGAATCATAGGGACAAAATATTTGTAAGAGGTGAAAGGGGGAGCAACCGATTTTGTTTTTTTTTGTTTTTTTCTTAAGAAAAAAGAGATCCGCCTCAAAAACGATACTTGTTTACTATTTCTAAGTACTTTTTCCTTTTACCTTTTTTTTTCAAGAAACAATACAAGGATCCAACCATAATAAATGAAATACTTCAGCTTCTTGTTGTCAAGATAAGATTTTTCCTTGAAGAATATTTTTTCGTGAGTAGCCCTAACAATTTGTGTTTTTAGTAACCATAGATATCTCTCTGTCTTAGTCTTTTTTTTCCCTGTGTTTTCTTCAATGATCGCTTTTATCGCTTATCCTTGCGCCTGATTATTATTATAATGAAAGCCAAGAAAATCCGCCAGAGATGCATGACGACGCTATTTCTGATAACAAATATATTGACTTGAATGCCTCATTCAAAGTAAACTTTATATATATATATCTATCAATGTCAACAGAAATAGACAACGACTAGAATAAATAGAATTTATATATTCCGTGAACCCGTGTTTCTGCTTTTCAATAAAGCACAACAACATGAGCTATATACAGCTGTTCAGGATCGTTTTTCTTTTTTAAAAAAAAATCGACGGTGCCAACAAGAGTGACACCAACTCGGACCTACCAGATTAGAATACAAACTGATTGATTAAAATGGAAAAAAGAATTGTAGCCAAGAATATGAATTCTTAAAACTGGTAAATGTGGTAAAAGTTCACATGACAACAAAAAAGAGTAATATGTATATCTGGTTCGTTTTTTTTATATATAGCTCACTATGACCTACTACTTACCTTTTAGTAATTTCACACATTTCTTGTATTAATCAAAGAAAACAATAAAAAAAAGCAGAAATGATGACAAAGAATAAGATTTGATTATTAAACTTTCTTTTTTTATTACTATGGCGACATTTAACTGGATAGCTACTTGATACTACTTTTTTGTAATACGACATACAATTACACAATACCATGATGTGAACTGTATTAAAAGTAAAAATAAATAACTAATCGCTATAAACAATATGATATATTGCCTATCATCGTCTTATAATATGGTGCTCTTGAAAACAGTTAATGTATGCGCAGGCATATGGCAACTCCGCCTATACTTTATTTCTTTATATCCTAAAAAAAAAAAAGTCCTGTGACAACAAAAAAAAAGTAATTTGTTTTATATCATAATAATAATAAAATCGCAGGAGAAGTATATAGAACACATGTTATACTAAACAGAAGGATCATCTTGTTTATGAAGTTCATTGATAATTCGGAGTTTCCGGGAGGAAACAATTACATACCCAGTGTTACATCCCCCCCCCATTTTCTTCCAAAAAAGAAGCACAGATAAGTAAATAAATAAAACACCTCCGGTTTCCGATGATTTGAAATATGTATAAAAGGAACGTGCCTTGTTCACTTGTGTCATTTTTTTTTCTCTCTCCCCTCGATCTCTCTCTCTCGCTCTTTCCCTTTTTCCCTTTTTCCCTTTTTCTCTAAGCTTATGCTTTTAGTATCATGACCATCCAATCCGAGAATTACCAGCAACAACTACATCATCCATACGCATCACCAAATAATGAATTCGGTTACGTTTATTCACCTACTAGTACTGATAGCTTCAATATGCCTGCATCATTTACTAATGTAATATCAACAAAATTAACATCGAACGATACAAACAGCAATACCATCACAAAGTCATCAGATCGTGAGGTCGTGTTATTTCCCACTTATGCCATGCGTAAAAAAGATGGTAATAAAATCATTCTCAACACCAATGAAATAAAATAAAAAAGGCATCACCATCTCAGTTATTGTTACTTACTCACGCCACCCCAATACCTTCTTTATTTTATATCTACTGCATCACTTTAAACATTATATATTTTTTTATAGATCCTTCTCAATGGGTAGTTCAAACAAAAGGATGGGCATTGTCGCATAACATTTCTGTTGCCAAGCAAAAGGTTGCTATGGGTAAATATACGACTCACAATATATTTTTCTTCCTTTTTTTCCTAGTCGTGCCTGATTATTAAAAATAGCCTTAATAATCTTCTTTTTTTTTTGGCAAACAAATTACAATGACAATGACAAAGTAATAAAAAACAAAACAAGAATTAAATATAGTTTAAATATGCTTCTTTTTTTTTATTATAAAAAGGTGTAACCAAGAATATCGCTGGAAAAACTTCAGCTGATCGGCCGTCCTCGGATCGGTTTGAACAACGGTTTAAATACTTTTTGGCAAAAAATAAAGGCAACAAAAAGTTTGTGATACATGCTGATGGTGCTACATCAATAGAACAGCGTATGCAAGATATTAGTAATGATGAAAAACACCAACAAGATGAATATTCAACAACCGCTTATACGATTGACAACAACAGCAGTAATGATATGGATGCAGACATGATTGTAGATAAAAATGCAGCAGCCATTGAGCCATTTTTTATTCCACAACAATCAACTAATAGTAAAGTTCGCCGAAGTTCGGCTGCGTCGACTGACTCAGGCTTTCAGTCATCACCAGCTGACGACGATAATGAAAAAAAACTGGACGATGATTTTTATTATTATGAACAACCACTACAAAATATTAATACGACAGCTCCTCCGTTGTTGATTGACCCATTATTGGCTTTTCGACCGGGTAATCCCCTCTCCACTGTTTTAGATGGAGGTCGAAGACCTCACTCCGCATCCACAACTTCCTTCCGCTCACAATCCGATTCTTCCACTTCAGGAAGTGGTCTTTCTTCTCCTTCTTCCAATACTACCTTTGTTACTTTTACTAGTAATAGTAATGACGAATTTTATAGTAATAATAATCAACTTACTGTTGATTCAATAGAATCATCATCATCATCATCTACAGCCTCATCTTCTATGAACGAAACTACGACTATTGGTGCCACTACAATTACATCAATCTACAACACTGAAATCAAGACTGAAAATACTGGATTTATGAATGGTGAAATAATCATACCCGATAGTCAAGTACAATTGTGGGCAAAAGAACATGATCAATGTACAACACGTATTATTCGATTACGATCTCAAGCAGAGACTTTCAAGCCTTCTTTCGGTCATGTCAGTCTCGTTGAGCCAAAAGGAATTTCCATAATATCAGATATTGACGATACAATCAAGGATACACAAATTTTGGCTGGTCCTCGTACTGTACTCTCTAATACATTTTTCAAACAATCACGCGATGTCCCAGGGATGGCTGATGCATATATGCATTGGGTAAGCTTAAGTTTATTTTAAATTTAAGGAGTAATTTGTATACAGGACCTGATCATACACATAATACAACAATAAAGATTACTAACTCAGAAATTATTAACATCATTATTCTGTTATTTTTTTTTTTATAATAATAGTATACACAAGGTGCAGCATTCCATTATGTTTCAAATAGTCCCTTTCAACTGATGCCTATGCTGGATCAATTTTTAAAATCAAGTGCTTTTCCACCTGGTAGTATGCATTTACGAGTTGATGGCAAATTATTAGCTCGATTAATCGAAGTTCCCGGTCGTGCCAAACGTGATGCTATTTTACAGATTATGAAAGATTTTCCTCATCGCCAATTTGTTCTGATTGGTGATTCTGGAGAAATTGATTTGGAAATTTATGCGCATATCGCCGCCGAGTATCATAATCGAATCTTGAAAATATTTATTCGAGACGTTTCTTCCAACAAGAAAAAAGATGAATTACAACAACAGCAGCAGCAGTTAGGACGACGTAATACAATCTCAGCAATGACGTCCTTATTTACTCCAAACACATCAAAAAATAATAATAATAAACAACGACCTCCCAATAGTATTAATAGCAACGATGCATCGAGTCGGCGCGCCGCCACATTAGGTGATATGTCCTCTATTCCTTCTGTTTCTTTGCAATCAAGAGTTGCTAAAGCAAAACAACTATGTAGTGTTGATATTGTAATATTCCAAGATGCAGAAACACTTAGAAGTGATTCTATTATTCGCGACGCGTTATGGAATTCTTTAGATGAACAGTCTTAGAATATTTGTTCGACAATAGTATCAACAACTAATAATTTATTACTTACAAACTAATACTCTTGTTCTTCCTCTCTCAATCTTTCTCTCTTTGTTAACATTTTTATTTATTTATTTCACTTATTATAATATTTGCATTTATTCATGATACCCATAATCAACCCCACATATTCTTTTTCTTCTGCATGTTTCTGTACAAAGCAACGAGAGATTTTTGTCTCAAACCCACCGCATATCTCTTACTTCATAAAAAAAAACTTTTATCGTTCATTATCTTCTTTATTTGTAATAATTATATGCCTACTACTATTTTTCTTAGAAATACGTCCTCCCCAGTTTTCATCATATTTTTGTGCCTATCTCTTATTAGTATTAATATAGAATATCTACCTGAGAAAGAAAAATTATTTTTATTATATAATAGCACTCCATCCCTTCGCCATCTTTTATTTTACATCATTCATTGTATTTTTCTTGTAAATAATAATTAATATAACCATTTCTGTGTCCCATAGTATACATAAAAGTTCATGGTATTATTTTTAGTAATATACCCCAGCAACATGATTTCAAAAAAAAAATGAGATCGAATGTTTCAAGTTTGACGGGTCCAAAAAAGGATAGTGGTGGGGGAGAAAGGTTGTTGAAAACTGAAACAACCTTAATTTTCTTTCGTTCCTGACATTTTATTATTATAAAAGCTCCATCATCATCTCCGGTTTTTTTTCCAAACGTTGTTTGTTTGTTTATTTATTACAAAATATTACTTCTAAAATCGAAATCAAAACAATACATTACCTCACCAGTAATAATCTTTTCCGCCAAGAACGTGCCTGATTTTTATTTTCCATAGTACTATGATGTATTCCCCTTTTGACTTTCTATCTCCTTTAAGAATTTAATCTTTAATTTTTTTACCATCTAAAAAATTCATTTTTGATTAGCATTTTATTGTAAAGAAAAATGTAGTCCTTTGTTTATATTCGATTTATGATGAATGATAATTATTTACGCTTCTTTTTCTATATTATTAAACACTTCAGATAAACCATTAAATGGTTGCTGAGTTCGATAATATTGCAATCCAACTTTTTGGGCTTGTTTTCTCGATTAATAAGTTTAGTTTTACTTTTAAGACGTCAGACAACAAAAACAATGACTCATGACCATAAAATTTGCCCTACCAACAAAGGACACTCTTTTTTCCCGCCATTTTTCTTTTAAAAAAGCGTGAATACTTATTGATGTAAAAAATAAGGTTTTAATAAGTACGTAGCAACTTCTGCAAAAAAGAAAAAAGAATGAATCACAAGAAATTACACACCAAGAATAATAATATGCAATATTTACAAAATTTCTTCTCTCATTAAAAAGTATAATAAATATAGCTATTACCTATTTTGTCTCAGAAAGTTGTGATACAGTGATTTACGTTTAAAAATCAATAATGTATTAAATAAGTTCCAACCTCGCCGAAGCTTTAAAAGACGAAGTGTATAAAATTAATAAATCTAGTTATATGATGCAGCTTAAAATAAATATGTAAATATGTTTAATAAAAGAGTCTTTTTACCATATTTCAAAAAAAAAAAAAAAAAGTTATGGGGAGGCCTACAATGTTTGTTTGATTTTTTTCCTAAAGAAGCCAACACTCCAGAAATCTAGCAGGAATGTAATTGCACTACGACTGACATTGGAAAGCTTGAGAGTTTGGATAGTTGAAAAGAGTGAGTCTAACTCTTATTTTATACTTTTCAGCCTTATTCATTAATAGCAAAAAAAAAAGCTTTTTATTTTGCAAATCATAAAACTTGATTTTTATTCATTAAAACTAATCACATCAATTATATTGAATGGGGCAATCTCGAGCTTTGGAGCTTGAGTTGCTAGCCATATTAAATAAAGCAACAATATCAGGGCTTGATGAACTAGAATGCAGTGGTGAATAATTTGGCAATGAGGTGGAATAACAGCAATACCAAAACACATGGGTCACATACAACAATGTTTGGAGGCTTTTCACAGTAGCAAATGATTCAATTGATACTGTAATAAAGAGTCTGGAACTTTGACACGACCAATCTCAGTCATGGTATAAAAGCGCTGGTGAATTCTCTGCGTCATATAAAAAATCAATTGGAATCCGTTAACTTGAAATGAAATGGTAGGATGTCCTTTGTTTAAACAATTATTCCTTGATAAAACGGCCAATTTCAAAGTGTCTATACAAAGCGATTGTGTGGTGGTACTATCATCGCCAGGTTTTACCTCGCCATACCCAAGATGTCTTCCAAATCCCGATTGGATCAATGTTGATATGATTGCATCTGCTCGTATTTCAGGTGTTACTTCATCCATCTTGTTTGGCCATCTCAAAATGACTTTCTTCGTGTTGTCCGCCAAGATCGGTGATAGCAACGGTTCATAGTATCTGGTTTGAATATCAACTTCACCAACTTTGTTCTCTTCCACTATCGTGTCCAAGGGTAATTTCGTAAGCCTATTATACCCACAGAATAAAAAAAGATATATAAGCCCTTATTCAAACCCTGTTCATCCGACTACACTTACATATCACCAATTCCTTCAATAATATGCCCTTTTAAAGAATCCATATCAGCAGCAAGCGTTAATAATTGAAGTTTCGCTTGTTTGGGTGTCACAGTGTTTCGATCAATACAAGTTAAAATGTCCATCACATCCGTGTACTCTTTTTTTGTAAACTCGGGGCATGTATCTGGAATTTTATTTCGCAATAATTGTTGTTGATTAATTGACAGTTTATCAAGCAACTCTTCGGTGAAAAAAGACATCATCGTATTGCTGTGTTGGTTTCTTGCTAAAAATAGGACATCGCCCAAGGCTAATAATTCTTGGATGTTGCTTTAAAGCATAATAGGTTTAGCTATTTTGCCAGAGTGAATTTGATAACATCGGAAAATAGCTGTAACATCGAAATCATCGACAATATACATTTTTAATCATGCCGTCATTTCCAATATACATCTTTAATCATGCCACCATTTCCAATATACACTTTTAATCATGCCACGATTTCGACCAAATAATGACCAAGATCGTTTCCATTATTGATAACTAAAGTTGGTTCTGATGATGTTGGTATAGCTGGTTCCGATGTTGCTGGCATGGCTGGTTCCGATGTTGAAGGCGTTGGTCGTTCTGATGCTAATGTAGTACTTGCCAAAAGCTGTTCAGAATTTTTTACTAAAAGATTGTTCGCGGCAGTAGAGCATTTTGAATTAGCTTCCACCAAAGCTTTTTGGCTTCTTTGCTCTGTCCAGAATTGTTTGCAAAGAATTCTCTTTTTCCAATTAGTAAAATCCTGTTAAAGACGAATCTTGTCCTCTGATGGAATATGATTATCAAGAATGGCCTTATAACGGGCATGGCATTTAGTTTGATCAGTATAGTCAAATTCTTTTGCAAAAGACATGACATCAAGGTTCTCCTTGTTTCTCAAGCACCAAGAAGTATCCACTGCCAACACGCGTGGACGCTTATTACTTGATCTAATTGTTGGGTTTTTTCGTTTGCTGTCCATTTTGAACCATAAGATTGAGCTATTAAACAATAAGATAAACTGTGTTTCATTTTTTAATTTTACGTCACAATGTGAAGGGAAAAAATCACACGTTTTTTTTCAGAAGAAATCAGAGGAGTTGTTTCATTTTATCACCACTCTTCAACCACCACAACGACTACATGCACCGCTCTCATACACCACCCTCAGCCTCACAATTCATACTATTTGGTGCCACCATTGGAAGTATATCTTTGACCGTGCACCCTTCCGCGCAGGGATCATTGCCAATATCATTGACAACAAAATAAGATTGTTTCAAAGGAGGATTATGAATCATGAAGAGGTTCCGGTTGTAGAATCTCATTAGTCATTTCTTCTATTCTCCCCTCTCTTTTCTTCCTCTTTTCTCTGTTCTTTCTTTTCCTTTTTTTCTATCTCTCTCTACTATAGACCTCTCAATTATATATTAATTAAACCCACTAAACGTATGTTCTTTTCTTTCTTAATTACACTTTTCTCATTAATTCTTTACAACGGGCGAGTTTTTTTCTACTTTTCGATACAATATTTAAATTATACAAAAAAAAAAAAAAATTCAGACAGGACATCGTCTCTCTCACTTCAAATCAGCTAGAAAAATTTCCTAATAAACTATTTAAGCTCAATCTAACAAGCTAAAGAGATCGTTATAAGTGTCGATAGCGAACAGTGGTTAATTCAGTAGTAATTAAAAAAAAAAGGTTTATGAATGTACTTATGAAAAAGAAGAAAAATAAATCACTTTCAGCTTTTTAGTTTTAGATAGGGCTGTTGATTAATCAAGATAGTTAGCAACAAGATAGTTAGTAACAAGTTAATTGAGCTCACAAAAACGAAAGAAAAAAAACACAAGCAACAGAAAAAGAGGTAGGCTTAAAACGATTTCTTTCAGTGATTACCTTTTTAATCTGGTTATCACTAAATAGATCTTTTAGTCGCGTCATTTTGGAGAGAAGAGAATGAAGGGCAAGTACCGCAATATCCGGAACAGAAAACAAGAGTTGCGAGGAAAGTGTTACATTTTGGTGCTTTATTCTACAAAAAACTTGCAAGAGATGCTTGAGTCAGTAGACTACTTCGAATAGCCGAACCTCTCTTGATACCAACCCTTGGGACTTTAGTATTATTTATAATACATAAAGCACTTTGGACTTAGGTTCTCCTCCACACAAGTTGTTATTAATTTAAGTAATACTGACACTACTATTTTTCTATGTCAAGTTTCAATACTACAAGTGTTTACATGGCAAGCAGCGGAAAAAAAAGTGGCGACCCTTGCATTACTGGTTGAGGTAATTCTGAGTCAATCTAAGAATATACTCAGTTTATTTCAGTGCCAAATACAAGACAGTCTGAAAGGAATAACAATTAAGTGGAGGATTATTTTGTGGAATCAGCAAGATCAATAAGCACATACCAAATATGGAAATCTACCAAGGCTCACTCATGGTTACCGAAGCATACAAATCAAGAATATGTTATCCATAAGGGAATTCTCATGAAAAGCACCTTATTTATAAACTAATGCAAATATCTTTGATCATGAATAAAAAAAAAACGCTTACAATATTTATAATGCTTATGTGTCATGAAATATCAAGTTTATTAATAATAAAATAGTTACAAGTTTACCATATCCAAACACTTTACGAAAAACTTCTGGGAATGTCGGACCCACCCTCTACAATTTTCTTTTGTAATTTTTTTTGCTGCTTCTTCGATAGGTCAGCTATAATTTCGCTCTTTGCTAATGGCGTCTTACGAACTTCTTGCTTAATTTTTGCCCAGCATTCCTCAATGGGATTCAGCATTGGTGAATAAGAGGGCAAGAACAAGGGAGTGTGACCATGTTCATGGATTTCTCGGAGGACGTCAGGCGTCTTGTGAATTGCAGCATTGTCCATCACAATATACATATTTTTTAGCCCCAATTTATTCAGTAATACTGCTATTTCTTCAATAAACAGTAAAAAAATGGCTTGAGTTGGTTCCATGTGGTAAACCCCTTTTGGTACCAGCTACCTTTTGTTTTTTTGTACCGTTTGGTTTTGGAACTTGCTGAGAAAGTGCAATCAATCCATGAACAGACATACAGCCCAGAATGCTCAAATTAATACCTTCTGGTTGAACTTCCACTTCTCCAGATGTTCCTTTTTTAGACCAAGCAACAGGACGCACCATATTCTTTTTGAATCCGCTTTCATCGATGAAAATGCACTTTCTTTTAAAATTGATGTCGTTGTCACCAAGATATTCAACAAACTCCCTTCTTTGCTCCTTTGTATCCTCAGAGTTGCGAGCTGCTATCCTGGGTTGAGTACGAGTAAGTGTGAATTCCAATTTTTTGGTAATGTGGCGGTAAACAGTAGATTCGTTAACTGATAGATCACCAAAATTAGCAGAGAGTTGCTCCGTGATATCTTTTACGATACAAGTTGGGTGTGCCTCGACGTAATCCTCTATAAATTTTGATCGCTCGTCTGTGATCTTGACGTTGTTCCTTTTTGTTTTAACTTCTGATGCTAATTTATAACCGGGTAGTACTGTTCCTTCATTTTCTTTCCATTGCTTATTAAACTTATAAGCTGCATCATACACAATACCAGTTTCTTTCGCAACCTTCAAAAGTTTGTAATTTTTGTTTTGCATCAGAGAAATAAATTGAGCGACTTGAGAAGGCTTATATTTGACCGGTGTCCAAATCATTTTAGGCAGTGGCACTCCATCCAAGTCAAGCTCCTCCATCACGCTGATTGTAGCTAGTAGTTCGTTCTCTTCTTCATCAGACGACTCGGAAATATCAGAGAGATTGTCGATTTGATATATCGTTTTAATAGTTACTCCTCCTTCGTTATCTTTAAGCTGATATTCAGATTCTACATCGTCTAGTCCTTCCCTGACAATTCACCTGAAGGATATTAATGATAGAAAATAAATGCGCTCATTGAAGATATTTAATTGTTGATTAACTTGTTTGAAACGGGATATTAGATTTTATATAAAAAGTATTTCAAAGCCAGTTTGCCAAGATTCTCTTGAATACTATATAAAACTACCCTTGAATATTATAGAAGTTCAAAGTCTTTAAAAGTATACTTGTGTTAATTATCGTATTTTTTTTTTGATCCATGATCAAAGGTATTTGCATTAGTTTATAAAAAATGAAAATTTTGATTGAGCTAAAAAGAAAATTGATTGGTCGGCAAAAAAGTTTAAACGCAAATCACTGTATATATAAAAAGAATCATTTTCGTTACTATTGAGTATGATGTATATTTTAACGTTTTACGTTCATTTATTGGTTCTCTTCATCTATTTTAGAGCAAAATTTTATCTATATAAGTATATATATACTCATATATATATGTACTACTATACTTTAAGAGTAATGATTTTTTACTTTATAAAAAGTAAACTAGCAACACCCGAACAATAGAAAACGTTCTGATAATCTTTATATATTTTAAGAAATATGATGTGTTATAGCTAAAAAATTTTATTATGCTCTTTGTACTATTATAAAATACTCATGTTCGTGGGAAAAAAAGGACCATCTTTAAAGAATCTTTTTATAAAATGATACTTATATCTATAGTTTTAAGTTCAATAGGAAAGGACAACATCTGTGATCCGTGGGTCCACGTTAATTTTATTTAGACTTTTGCTTTTGAATATTGATAACGGAGGTGGTAAAAAAAAATTACACGATTTCTAGATGTACCACAATAATAATGATGACGTACCATCATTGCACGACGTATTATAGTAATGACACTAATATTACTTATACATCTTTAATCTATACAGAGCTTTGACTAATGGTTGGCGCATCTTATTTGGCAATTTGGCGATGGGGCGGGGTTAACTTGGCACGCATCATTTTTCTTTTGGCACAGCCAGAATTTTTTTTTTGCCATGACTCGAATTTCGATTTGGCATGATTATATTTCTTTTATTTAATATTTAATACCATGTATTTGTTTAATCCAACAATTCTTGACTAAGATATTGTTACAAAAGAAAATAAAAAAAAATATTGCTATAGCATTGGTTCCTTCATGATACATTGTAGGAAAAAGACCTTTAAGTGTTGAATCCATCCATGATAATCGCTTGGAGTACAGTAATTAGATGGACTGAATTGATGGTGCATAAAACCGTCAATTCATCTACGTATAACAAAATCAATCAAAGTGATCTTTTTTTTTTCTTTTTCTTAGGATTTGCCTACATACTATTCAAGCTTTTTTTTCCTTTTCGAAAAAGATATAATGAGCCAAAGTAATTGATTTGGGTGGTTGTTTGTCAATAATGACATAATAAAATGATGAACTGTAACGCATAATAGAAGAAAAAAAACGAGCAGTGATATACATATAAAAAAAAGTGTGTGCTTGCTGTACTGTATAGTTGTGGGAATGAAGATGAATAAGGAAGATGTTAAAAAGCAGAATTTTTCTTTTTTTTGTGTGTATATTAAAAAATAAAAGAAGTTATTGTAAGAGTAAGTTGATAAGATAATATTGGTAAGAAGAAAAGGTATACATTTTGTTGGGTAAAATTATTGGTCACTTTGGATATTTGTGGATTGATTTTTTTCTGGACGACAAGATTCAATTATGTATTTATGGCGAATGGACTCTGGTTTCTTTTTTCGATGAAAATTAAAGCATAATTCGGCGTTTCTTAATAACATATGCTATATTGTTATATTAGTGGTGTGTTATAATACAGAAAAATCATATTCATAGCAAACAAAAAAAAGTTTATGCTTATAGCAATAGCTTGATAGTGCATATATACAATGCTATTCATCCAAATTAGTAGGGATGTACTTCATCTTTTAAATGTATTATCATGCTACGCTATGGAATAGATTTTTTTTGTAGAATCTAGAAACTCATTTACCTGTAAAGTACAGAGTGCCTCATAGCAGCTGGGGAGAACACAGAAATCATTGCGATCTCGCGGAATATAAAAAACAGATAAGGGCACTAATCGGTAGATGCCTTGATATTGCAGATCCATTACGAACAGAGTGCTCCGGAATCCTACGGTAATAACACAGGTTACAATTTCGATTTATATAAAATATTTCTCCGTATTATATAGCTTTATTTAATGTAGCTTACCTTCAATCAGTACACCTAGCACAGTGATTTCTGGATCATCAATGCCGTCCTCAATCATCTTGTCCAATGAATCCTTCATTTCATTGGCAAGTTTAACCAAATCTGGTCTACTTCCATTGCGAACTTTTTGGGGCGGCTTGATCTCTACCAATAAAAGTCCTTCTGCTGGCATTCTACCGTATTCAAAGTTCATAGACAAGTCGCTGAATAAATAGCATTTCTTGCTTGCTTTTTCTGAATTGCGAGGTGCCTTTTCGTCAGTTCTAAACACGAGTAGAAAAGTTATTAGTACGCTGTAAAAATTTATTCACTATGTCATTATTCATATTGATATTGTACCCTTTTCGTGTCAACAAATGTGTTTCATCCAAAAATGAAAGCATTAATGGATAAACAGCGGAAATCGAGAAAGTGCTCTCTAATTGATCCGTTCTCTTCGATGATTTTGGGGAGTAAAACTTGACTCTAAATTTGATGTATATAGAAATTAGTATGCACATCACACGCACACACACATTTTGAAACTTGGTTTGCATATCCAAGTTACGTACATGCTATTGAGTGATTCTTGGATATGGCTGTCATCCTCGCTCAGTTCTTTTGCAATAACGCTGCATTTATTGTAATTATTTTTACCAGCCTATCATAATTGATAAATTAATAAATCTATCTTTTTTTTCTTCAAAATGGGAATTTACTACCTTTGCAAATTTGTTAATAACCGTCTCTGTTTTTTCTGGTAATTCGACAAGAGGATACAGTGTTCTGCATTTTTCAGTAATTGCTCCCCATGTGTCATCGTCAAACCTGTACTCCAATGATGAATCCGGATAAACACTGCTCACGTCGTCAAATAAAAAGATACCATTGACAGATCTAAAGATGCGGATAATTTAACAAGTTAATATGCAGTGTAACATGCTGTAGCTATTGAAGCGGTTACCAGTTACTTACAGCTCTTCCTGGTAAGTGTCAAGCATGTTTCTTTCACCTTTTTCAATCGATATCTTGCGGTATTCGAGTAGAGCTTCTGACACTTCTACTTCATTCACTTTCCACTATAAAAATCAACATCAGCGTCAACATCATGTTAGAATATAAACAGAACCTCTTACCTTTTCTATCCCGTCATCTAATGTGACGACCGGTGCAGTATTATGAGCAAGGTATGTCGCCATTTTCTTTCTCTAGTTGAAGAAAGTTTGAATATATATTCGGTATACATTAGATGACATTTAGACATTATATCAATGCTGAGTTATTTATTACGGGTTACTTACTCGTTTGTTTGAACTTTCTGTCGAAGATGGGACAGGTGTGGATGATGAGGTGGGTGTGGATGATGATGTTATTGTTATTTCTCGTCCCCTTTTGGAGGGTGCCTGAATAAAAGAAATGAATTAAGTATATGATTGATGCATGGAACACAACCGATGCCTGGTAATACCTTAGCTATTTCATCATTGACTTTTAAAGAGATCTAATTCGTTATAAATATGAGTTTCACTTTTCACGGGAAAATAATACTTTTATTATATATTCACCTTTTTCTCGATTTCATCCCAGTCTGGCCGCTCCATGGAATAGTTCTGTGTATATTGATATGTTAGCAAAATAAGTATGCAAAATTTTATGTTTCATACCTTTATATTTAACTCATCAATAGCTTTTTTGAAGCTTCTTCCCCAACTTCTCATGTCGTCTTCCCCTTTCTTGCTATTCTTCAAGATCACATCAGGAATGTTGTCATGGAATCCCTTTAACGAGACGACACCTTTCTCCTCAGAAACATACTTTATGAAACCTAAGTTATCAAGTTAGTACTACACTCAGTTTACTATATGTATTACAACTTACTCTCTTTGAAAATCTGGTATTTTGTTGTCATAGCAACCTAACAATTCTTGAGAAAGATTCAAACCGTAAGCAACCTTGTATTATAGCAACGTGTTTTAATGCAACGTGTTTTAATGCAATGACTGCGGCTGTATTTAAACACAGTGCTAAGCCTCTTGGTTTTGTACGACAATATTTATTTGGATTCAATTGTATTGAATGGGAAGGCCAAACAATCGAATATTGATATTACCGAAGGGAGGAAGATTTTCCAGATACAGGAGAATAATTTTTGGCGCGGATAATGTGTCTTGGGCTGCCTCCAGCCAATAAAAAACAACTTAGAGGATAGTTAAAATCCATTCTGATTGGATAATGAAGTTTCTTTCCCCGTCGTTTTTTTTGAATTTAATTTTTTTTT
>JAEPRB010000519.1:0-15351 GCA_016758965.1 Circinella minor
ATATAAGGAAAAAAGACTAATATAACTCCGGTAAATATTTGGAAAGGTTCACCGGATACCGGTTTAGGGAATTACCGGTATTTTACTAAGTATATAAAAAATAATTGAGAGACACTACCGGTTTAGCAAAATACCGGTTTAACGAGTACCGGTTTAGCGAATACTTACTGTAATGGGTTTTAACTATATGAAAAGGAGCATGGCCAGAATACCTATATTTAATGATACCCTTGGTTAAAAAATACTGAAGTGAGTAGCGAATATTGATATTCAACTCTTAATATATTTATGATATACATAGCTAAACATGTAGTTACGTATGCATGAATAGATGAAAGAAGAAGATGTAATGAATATTTTTACTGCGAGTTTTATTATGTTAGAGTTAAGCAAGCTAAAGACTTTTTTATTAAGTACAAAATAAAGAGTAATTATATGGTGATGTAATGATATAAAAAGAAAATTGAATAGGTTATTTTTAAAATAAAAGGAGCAAAGAATACTATTCATGATATATAGGTTTAATTATAAAAAAAATATAAAATTGTGATTTTTTTTGCAGGTTAAGAATTGCGATTTTGACATAACTTTGATTGTGCGCGTCCTTTACAGTTTGCAACACCACATCTACAAGTACGTGTACGTTTTCATGGTAACTCCCATGTTGAAATAGGCACTGTAGTTGACGATGAACGATGCATGGGTATATTAGGTAATGAGGATATATGCGAATATTGTGGGAGTATTGGTGGTACTGGTGACATTGAAGGTACTGGCGGTGTAAATGGGAGTGGTCGTTGGAGTGGCTGAAAGTTGGCAACGGGTAGTATGGTATATCTTGTGGAATGTACGTAAGGCTGTATATGTTGCGGAATGGAAGACTGATGCTGTCGTTGGCGTGTAGATGTTGGATGGTGTCGTTGAGCTGGAATTATTGATGATGAAGAATTTAATATGTCATTGGATAATACAGGAGGTGGAAACACAAAGGAGTTGGTATTCGATAAAGTAACTGTTGCATCAGTTGGTATATTTGGAGGCAGTGGCGAATTCATATTACTGCTTCGACCAGGGGATTGTAGCTGTTTTCTCATGGTTATCAATTCTGTACTATTGCTGGTAATAGTACGATCTATTACTTGACCATAAAACCAAGATTTGTAATGTGATTTGAGAGTTTCAGGAGTTTTGTAGAATATATCATCACCATTAGCAAGATTAATATTCCATTGTTCAGCCTTTTGCTTCCAATCAATTGATATATTTGTGTTTCTGGGTATTATACTTGAAAATAAAATGAATTCTTGGCGGGTATGAATAGGTGTTATAGCATATTTAGGTTTGTGCCTTGAAGCAATATACTTGTACATTTTTCCTTTTTGGTTGCTTGTAGCTCCAATTGGCTATACTAAACTGGTACTTGGTGTAATGGTGTAACACCATTACGACGATATATTCAACCATAAGGTTGTTGATCTACATGCTTATCCGCGGAATACTAAGGATAGATGATAGCATGGTTGAGCACATGGTTGGATATAGAAATATTAGGATAGTTATTCTATATAGAAATGTTGATCCTTGATATTAGATATATATTAGTTAGACGTAAATTAGCCCCTGATATTTCGACGTATATAAATAAAGGGTTTCCTGACAACCAGGAAACAGTAATTCGTTTTTATCATATATATTCTCGAGCCCCTTTTCTTTCTACCAATATCTTAACTATTACGCTTCCTCGTAAACTGGCTGATAGAACCCGATTGTAAGTATACAATAATCAGTCATGCGCTATTACACTTGGTTTTATTGGTAATAATGGATCTAAACCATGGGTATCGTCGTTCTCCGTGCTAACAGTTTCGATGTTCAAACCACTGGCAAGGTCCTGAGGAAAAGATGCAATACCAAATGTTTCATCAGATTTTCGTAGTTTCAAAACATTCTTGACTATAAGGAATGCTGATGCCTGATATTTTTTTCTAGTATTATTATTGTTATATCAATCGAAATTAATAAAATAAAAGAGACAGTAATAAGTCAACGAAACCCAAAAGAACAATAATTGAACTGAAGTTTATTAGAATAAAATATTATCACTATTTATATTAAATCCTAATCAATGGCTGGGTATATCAATATGCTTGTATGAAACAATGATAGTCTTCCGATTTGTTAATGACGATGAATAATGACAATGGTTTATGTTAACATTATGTTCTATACGTTTTGCCGTTGATAAAATAATATATCAATGCAGCTGTCAAATGGTATCAATAAAGAAAACAAACTTCTTTAATATTAAGAGTCATTGAAACATACCGTAAAATACCAAAATGTTAGTGAAATATATTTGAAGTATGCTGTATTTAAATATATAATACTAAATGACCGTTGTTATGAAGCCATTGTACATTGGATACAACAATTATCTAATGGCAATAATTCTTCTAAGTTGGATAGTTTGAGTCATCCAAGGATTATAATGACCTAAATGTTTTTGCCATATCTGTTTTTTGATCCAACCTACAGTTAAAAAATGAATATCAAGACAAAAAATTAATGAATAATTCTCAGTTTAATATTTACGTAGCTGGTAGATTTTGTACTAAACACATACATCAATTTTGTGGCGCAATTAGTAATCTGCTAATATACAATCAGTCATATGTGGCCTAGCACCAAACGACCTAAATTTTTGGATTGTGTTCTGGTATACACCTCCTTCAAGAGAATTAGTACCTCTACTACAGTGATACATTGGGAGATTATTTTTATCCACCCCCATTTCAAAGTATAATAATATTTCTGGTGGGTCTGACACTTCTCCCATATATATAGCTTTCAGAACATTATGGGTTTGCTTCCATGTTTTGTGGTCGAAAAGAGGTTTTTTTGTAATACTACATTCCAATGGACCATACTCAGCGAATAGATTTAAAACGACTAGGTATCCAGCAGGTATATGATCGGGAAGAATCTTTCCAAAAACGTCATGATCCTTGACTGATTCAAATATCTTGAATGATGCCTAAGCATCTAGGGCACTATACATCACCTGATTCTCTTCTAATGTCCCAGATTCCCTATCACTCAAATGCAAATTCGAATCTTTGCACAACTGCAGATATATCTGATAGGCCTAAAGTACCACACTCAATAGTTTTTTTTTGTAGAAGATAATTTATTAATCCAGGTTGACAGCTGGATGTTAATTGGAATAAATATAAATTAATATATATATATATATAAAAGAAAGTTTTGGAATAAAAACACAAGAGAAAAAAAGAAGAAAGAAAAACTATTGTAAGGATTGGATATTATGTGTTTCTTCAGCATGAATTTTGCGCAAATGGAGAGTGGCATGAGCACTAACACTGTGAGGCCAAAAAGTTTCTTGATGGAAGACAAAGCGCCAATGAGCACGCCACAGATGTAATAAAGTGGTCGCGATAAGACAAAAAGAATCAAATTTGAATTCTTCACGTACAGCTAAAGCTGAAGCAGAAAGAGAGGTAATATGAGTAATTTCTAGTTGATCCGGTTGAATCAAAAACCGATTAGCGATATCTTGCCAAACCATCCGTTTCTGAGAACATTCCCAAAGAAAATGTTCTGGTGTATCAATCTCATTACAGAAAATACAGTTAGGTGAGGTAAATATGCGAGGCACAAGTTGATGAAGACGTTGTTTGCATGATAATTTTTTATGGAATATGCGCCACCATATTGTATGGGCTTGCTGAGGAAAGTGACTAGCCCAAAATTTTCGCCAAGTAGTTTTCGATGCTCGAGGGTACCACTCAGGTAATTGGTCAAATTTAATTAAATGAGAGTGGTGGTAACGTTTAGTTGTCAGATCGTCAAGTAATATATTCTTTAAAATTGTTGGAGAAATAATACGTGTATTGAGGATATGATGAAGTGAAGATGATGCTGTATTGGAAGAGGGACGGTGAATAAAACGATCAAATTCAGGAAGAAAAATGTAATCCCCTGAAGTGACATGTGCAAAAAAATCACGGACCTTGTGGCGGTGTCGACGACGTTGCATTGGAGGATAACGTTGAAGTTGTTGAGTGGTGCGATCAAAAAAATAAGCATCTTTTACTGACAGTTCTGTCCATTGGGTTTGTTGTTGGTGAAATGTATGTGGTGAAAGATTATTACCATTAACAATAATAACAGTCAAGGGAAAGTCAAGAATTGATTGACTAGTAACATTTGTCCAAAGAGGCTGTAGTTGTAACGTATCAATACATCGAAAAAGAAGTCTAAAGGTAGAGAAGGTATTTAATGGTGCGATTCGTCGTTGAGAAAAAAGTATGGGAAATATTGAAGATGAGGTGCGAGAATAAAGCTGTAAGCAATAATGTAGAAGTGGAATTAAGAAAGAGTTCGTGTCTTTAGTAGTGGACCCAAGAAGTGGCAAAATGCATCGAAGTTGAAGCGCTGAATACTGCACTAAAGGATCCAAGACAGCAGCACCACCTTCTTTTCGTGGGCGTGTGCAGGTTGCAAAACTAACTGGTGGAAATGATTTTTGAGTCACAAAGCGATAAATAATTGAGCGCAAGCGTTTCAAAAAGGATTTTGTAACTGGAAGAATTCGAAGACAATACCACACTTTGCTCATCAAGAGCGAATTGGCAACAAGACCACGACCTTGAATTGAAAAGGATCGAGTTGATAATAGCTGAGCATGAGAATCCACTTTGTTGATGAGTTGCTCTAAAAATTTTGTTTGTTGTGCTTTGGTGCTTGATAAAGGGTATCCAAGATAAATAATTGGATCAGTACAAGTATCATCATGCCAACCACCAATACCAGCACGCTGTAAGGTAGTTAATCAAGATAGCTGTCGTTTGCCAGATAGAGAAACTGCAATTGTTTTTTCTTTGTTGATTTTTGCATTAGAAGCATTATTATATAATGTGACTATATCCAAAAGTATATGAAGTTCAGTAGGTCGAGTTAAAAAAACCACTGTATCATCAGTATAGACTAAATACTTGAGAGAAGGAGCAGGCGTAGTTAAAACATCTGGAATGTTACGACGAGGGTTACAAAAACTAAAGTCTGGTAGTTGCGGATGCATATTAATCGCATGAAGAAATGGTTCCAAAACGAGATTAAAAAGTAGAGGTGAAAGTGGATCACCCTGACGAAGACCCCGTTCTTAATTGCATAGTGTAGATAAGTGGCCGTTGATGTTGATGCAAAGTGTAGTGTCGAAAAAAAGAGAACAAATATGATTAGCAAAAGAATTAGGAAAACCAAATAATGTAAAAATAGAACGAAGATATTGTGGATGTACTCTATCATATGCTTTCAGTTGGTCGATCATAAGGGCTATTCCGGGTATATTATATTGATGTGCTATATCCACAATTAAACGAGTTGCAAAACTATTATCAGCGATAAATTGTTGGGGTAAAAATCCGGTTTGCTGATGATGGATTAATTATTGACAGGGTTGAATAAGTCGATTGGTAATTAGACAAGTGAATATTCTTCCATCTGCACAAGACAAAGATATAGGTCGCCAATTCTTGAGAAGAGATAAATCACCTTTTTTCGGAAGAAGTGTAACAACTATACGCTTCCATGTAAGTGGAAAACGACCAAAACGTAAAGCTTCATTCAGAATTTGAAGGAATAAAGCTCGACACCCAGATTGGCAAAGAATTACTTTTAATATGGCATATGGGATTCCATCAATACTGGGACTACTTTGAAAAGGTAATTTGTTAAGACAATTAGTAAGGTCATCATCAGTCCAATCACTAATCAAAAAATTGCAATCGTCTGTATTTAATTTCTTGCTGGGTGGCATAGAACTGAAGAGCTGAGTAATATCATGCTCGCGTACAGGTGAAGCTGCATAAAGTTGGGTATAAAAACTAGTTGCACAAGTTAAAAGATCTTCAGTATTATGAACCATGACGCCATCACTAGTTTTGAGTGCTGAAATGGTGTGACGTTGCTGTCGTTCTTTAAGACATCGATAGAAATATTTATTGGAACGTTCACCGAGTTCTCGCCATCGTGTACCAGATCTAAGAGCAAGAATATTACCTTTTTGGTCAGTTATATGGTCGATCTGATTTTCAATGTTGGCGATGCTTTGCTGTAATGATATGGAATAGCAGAGCTGATCTTGGTTTTCATAATGTTCTTCGTTACATTGTGAATTGTTAGTATTAGTGTTGTATAACTGTTGTAGTTTTCTATGAGATTTATGTAATTGTTGAAGATGACGGTGCTGTTGAGAATGTTGTTTGCAGGTATAATTTTGAGTAAAAGTTTTAATATAGCTTTTAAGATAGTCCCATTGAGTGGGCACATGAGTTGGTGGAAGGTGTTGTAGACCCGTTGTAAGAAATTCTTGTAATTCTTGACAGAAATGTTCATTAAGAGCCAAGTAGGGATTAATGCGCCATATTAGTATAACCAATATTTCTTTTTAGTGTTATACAGGATTTTTCAGAAGAAGTTGACCATGGTGTTTTTGATTTCAAGGATGACGTTTTTGATTCCGAGGATGACGTTTTTGATTCCATGGATGTTCTTTTTATAATCGCAGATGTTATTTTTGAATTCAAGGATGATGTTTTTGATTTCAAGAATGACGTTTTTTAAATCGTGGATGCTATTTTTGAATTTAAAGATGGTGTTCTTGATTTCAAGGATGACGTTTTTTAAATCATAGATGCTATTTTTGAATTCATGCACCATGGGAAATATTCGCGAGGTTCGCAAGGTTCACAAGGTTCGCGAGGGCTAGTGTAACAATTATGAAGAAAATATTTTTTATTTGGAAGTTGAATAAATTATAATCCCGAGATCTGCGAGGTTCGCAAGGTTCGCGAGGGATAAGTATAACAAATATGAAGAAAATATTTTTTATTTGGAAATTCGTGAAACGTTGAATTTAAACTAATAGTATATATAATGATAAAAATAGAAGTTGAAAAAAATAAATAAAAGGAGAGAAATAAAATATAAAAGAAAAAAAGACCAGCTTTTGAAAAGAATAAATATAGTAAAAATATAAAAAATAAAAATTTCAAAGTTAAACATCGTGAATGTTTCCAAGAGTGATATCGCCAGGTATCATGTCTGGATATATAATATAATAGCGACTGGGATGGAGAGAGGATTTCATGAGACCTGCATACCTTAAAATATTTTCACAGCCAGTCACAATGAACTTGTCACTTTCACTAGTGTTTGTGCTTGTTCTGTGACCATAAGGCGTTCCATATTTTGTGCGCACTCCCAACCCATACTCAGTCATCTGGAGATTACCATACAGCTTCATCAAGCATAGCTGGCGTTCATCGCCTATAAAAAAATCAAAAAGTGAGTATATTGTTAATATAATATATCATATAGTTTGTATATTACAGATGAAAATGTACCTTGGTAAGAATGTGTGAAGAATAACATCAGATCACCAAAATAGAAGGCCGTACTGTTACTATGTCCTCTGATTGGAAGTCTTAGCTTCACCAATGTATCCAGTTTACGCGCCATACCAGGATATTCTTTACACCTGAAGACAGTGTCTGTTTTGAATAGCCATTTTCCAACTCGAATCCGGGTATCTAACGTACTAGTCAGCACTCGACTATCGCTAAATTGGTTGTGCCAATATTTTTGAAGGTAGCGGAATAGGTTATACTTGTTGGAATACATGTCCAGCGTGGCATGGTGCCAATCCCACAGCTCAAGTTCTTGATTGCCATTCGGAATCGTATATTGGTCATTCCCATCTTCCTCTTCCTCTTCTTCTACTTCCTCTACAACTTCTTCTTCAACATACATACGATGATAGGCACAGGTGATTAGATGACGTTTGATGACAATGGCGGCATTGGACCCAGGAAGAACACGTTGCTTGATGTGTTTTTTAAAGAAGTCTTTACAAACATTGGAACATTGGTAAGTACTGTATATGTTTATATGTTAAAATAAAATATTTTTTTTTTGTATAAGAAAAATCATTTTATTTCCCGAAAAGATAGTTGGGATATAAGAAATAAAAATAGTTAAACAAGAATAGAACACAATAATGATTGAAATAAATTTAAAATAATGGGAATTATAATAAACTATGAACAAAGGAATATTCCTTTATGACATAATAAATAGAAATAAGATATATGTAATAACTAAAAGGATATAAAGAAGAACATGAATCAAGAATTACAATTACGATTATTTTGATTTTCGCATTCTATTTTCTGTAACCTAAAGGTTGCAATTGCGGCAATCCTAGGGGGCCAAAAGTGTTCCTGTCAAAACACCCATCCCCAATTTCCATCCCATATGGACAAAATAGTAGTAGCAATGATAGTAGCAAAATCCAAAAGAAGACCTTATTTGAGTAAGAGTGGAGGAGTAGATAAAGAATTGATATGTTCATATGTGAGTTGCACTGGGTGTTGAAGGAAATGATTTGATATGATTTGCCAGACTTGTTGCTTGATTCGACACCCCCATATATATAGGAAATGGTCTTGAGTATCCAATTGATCACAAAAAATGAACCATGGTGATTGACAAAATTGAGGAATAATGCTATGTAGTCGGTCCCAACACGATATTTTGTTATGTAGTGCGCGCCACCATATAGTGTGAGATCGATGAATAAAAGAGGACTGCCAAAATCTGGACCATGTTGTTTGGCTTTCTCGAGGATATAGTTCAGATAGTTGATGTAGTGCGGGACGAAAAAGTTGTCTATATTCTTTACTTGTTAAATTGATGATTGGAAATCCATCCGACAAAGTAGATTTGATAATATTGCTGGTATCTGATGGTATTTCAGCTGTTCTTGTACGACTTGTTAAATATATAAATTCAGGTCATATGGAAAAGTGGCCTTGGTCGCAATGCTGAAAAAACTCAGTAATAAGATGTCGGTGACGAGATCGGAAACCAATAGGTTGTTCTTGTAGTCTTCCTTCTGGATATTGAATGTAGTAACCATCTTTGATCTTGACTTGTTTCCATTTTTGTAGCAAATGAGTAAATTCATTTGGTGGTAGACGATCTTGAGAAACCACAATAGTAGATATCGGAAAATCCATAATATGAGAATGGTTAACTTGAGACCAATCTATTGATATGTCAAGTGTGTCAATGGTGCGAAAGAAGTTGAAAAAACATCCAATAGATGGAAGTAGTGTTGATCGACAACCACTAAATATTAGTGGGTAGATCGCTGATTTTGTGCCTGAAAAAAGTTTGAGACAATGACGAAAAATATCTAACAGAAAAGAATAGTTATCATCATCATATTCAATCAGCGGTAAAATCCATCGAAGTTGAAGAGCCGAATGTTGAACGGTTGGATCAAGTATCACTATACCACCCTCTTTCTTTGGTCTTGAACATGTGGAGAAACTAACCCGAGGAAATACCTTTTTGGTAACAAATTGATATACAATCAACCGGATTTGTATAAGATATGTTTTGGTGACAGGTAAAATATGTATTGAATGCCAAATTTTACTAAGAAGTAAAGAATTAGCCACCATACCCCGTCCTTATATTGATAGAGACCATTGCAATGAAATTTGAATTTGTTGTTGTATTTTTTCTTTTGTTGAATCCAAAAAAACATTGAGTTGTGTCTTGTTGTGGGTCAACGGATAGCCAAGATATATAACTGAGTTGGTATTGTGTTCATCATTCCATACATTGATACCGGCCCGATTCAGTGCAGTGATCCAAGGTAATTGTCTTTTCCCAGATTAGGAGAGAGCGATCGTTTTGTCTTTGTTTAGTTGTGCATTAGATGCCCGACCATATAAATTGATTAATTCCAGTTAAAATAAAATATATGTTTTTTAATAAGGTGTTAATGTACCAATAGCACGTTCAGCAGAACGTGTGCTATAACTTTGTAATGAGCCCAGTTTCAAACATATGTCATGTATATGTCGAAGATAATGGAAATTGACATTATACATGTTGGTGCTGACTCTATTCTTCATATAGAGATGCCAAGTATGGAGATTTCTATAGTAGTGGTTCAATTGTTAGTTATAGATAGGCTTAGATGGTTTGATTATTATGGACTTACGTGTTGATCTTCATAAGATCAACCTGGTCAATATTCCATCAGAGAGCGAGTGTACATCTGATCACAAGAGACATTATAGCATCCACTTGCTCAGCCGAAGTTGTGTATTCTTCTACAAGCCGTTCGAATACCAAAGTGGGGACCACTGCTTGCAAGAACACGATCCAATCAACAGATCGCATAAGCCCAGCTTTCTTGTACACATCTAAATGTATGAGAGGTATATTAATATTTATATAAATAAATAAGTTTTCATCATAAACTATGTTCATTAATTACCTCTAAAGCTTCCTTCAAATATAGCAGATAATTCGGTTATAGCACTCCCGATAGCTGAACATGCTTGCTTGGGTAGTAGGATGGTCGTGTTAACATCAGTAGCAAAATCACCGGATACCATTTGCCATATTCTCTTCATAACATTTGCACCTATAAGATGGAGCTCATCCAGTCCAAAGAAGGAATAACCATGGAACGACTTCAGTTAGGCAAAATCTGTGGCCTTATTAATACCAAATTCCTATTTTTTTGTTCAAAAATATGATCAATTATAATTATCCGTAACCGGATATTAAGAAAGTAAGTAATCAAAAAACAAATAATCATTTTTATGTATCATTTTACTGTATTATGAGATACGTCCCATATTACATGATTTTAAAGGGAATAAAATACATAAAATATTAAGAATATTTAGTTTTAATAACATAATAAATAATAAAAATATAAAAAATAAATTTAAAATAACTATTTATCCCAACAATTTTATTAATTTTAAAAAAAGATTTAAATAAAAAATAAAAAAAAAATGTATGAAAAAACGTAAAAATTATATTAATATATGGACGTATCTCTAATAATTAATTTTAAAATTAAAACTCCGCGTGTGTAACATATATGATAAATATTTATAAAATATAAAAATTGCCCGTCGTGTTTAATCACGTTGAGGCACCATAATAAATTATTATTTTTAAATTTTAGAATAAATTGAAATTGATATAATAGAATAAAATATTATTTATAAATATGGAAAATATATTAAATGAAACAGATAATATTATATTAAAAAATAAATTACAAGATGAATATGAAATACTTATAAAAGAAAAATGGCAATTTCTTAATAATAACTATGAACCTATTAAAAAAAAATATCATCGTACACAATTACAAGAAATTAAAAACATTAATAAAGTAAAAAAAAATATAATAGAAAAGATTGGTATTATCCCAACATTTTTATTTTTAACTGATTTTTGTAACAAATTTGATTTACCAGGGCCATATAAATCAATTGACAAAGCATTAATAGTTTTAGAACATTTAATAACTAGAGTATCAATTAATCAAATGGAATCTTATTTACCACATTCAAATTTTTTTAGAATTTATAAATTTATATATATTACAAAATACGATGAATTAAATGATTGGGTCAATAATATTTTATATAATTATACATCAAATAAAAAAATTAGAGTTTTAAATTCATATATTAAAAATCCTAACTTAGTAAAACATATAACTTTATTATTAGATGGTCACCATAATAAAATTTTATATGAAAATATTAATATTGATAGAAAAGATTTATATAGCTGGAAATTAAAAAAACCAGGGTTAAATACTCAGTTTATTATAGATATTAATGATACTTCTATTTATATATCAGATAGTTTACCTTGTAAAGATAATAATGATGATAAAATGTTAATTAATAATATTAGATTTAGTAAATTTTTTAGTCTATATGATAATATATGTTTTGATAGTATATATAAAAATACTTTAATTGAAACAATTGAAAAACAATCAACACAAAATTTAGATATAAAAATATCAAACTTTACATTTCCTATTGAAAAAAAGAAAAATATAAATTTAACAGAAGATGAAATTACTTATAATAATTATATCTCTGGATTCCGTTCTCGAATTGAAACATATTTTGCAAATTTAGGTAAGACTTTTAAAAGATTTGATGCTAAAAATAATGTTCAAGTAACTAAATTAGAAACATATAATATTCAGTTAAATTTATGCTGTGTTTTATTAAATATTAAAAAATTTGTAGAAATAAGTAAATTAAATACATTAGAAAAATACTGTTTATGGATAAATAATGAATTTGATTATCCTGAAACAAATAATATAAATATAAGTATAAGTAAATTAGAATATGAAATGTCTAATATAAAATTAATGAAAGATTATCAATATGATTTTTTAACATCAATTATTAATAATAATGAAGTTGATACAGAGAATAATTTAGAAAATATTTCCATTAATAATAAACAGAATGAATATGAAGTTCAATATATTATATCTCATAGATTAAATAAAGAAGGAATAAAGGAATATCATGTTAAGTGGAAAGGATATAAAAAAAAGTATAATTCATGGGTAAAGGAATATAATTTTGTTGATAAATCTATTTTAGAAAATTATCATAAAGATTTAGATAATGAAATGGATATAAGTATATAATATTTATCATCAATCTCTTACTTCAAAGTCCAGACTTTTATTCATTCTTTCTCAAAATATAATAAGAGATACGTCCCATATTACATGATTTTAAAGGGAATAAAATACATAAAATATTAAGAATATTTAGTTTTAATAACATAATAAATAATAAAAATATAAAAAATAAATTTAAAATAACTATTTATCCCAACAATTTTATTAATTTTAAAAAAAGATTTAAATAAAAAATAAAAAAAATGTATGAAAAAACGTAAAAATTATATTAATATATGGACGTATCTCTATGTTAAGCTTACATTCTCATCCCCTTTAAATTCTTCATCCGCTCTTGGAGTAGACATTGCGATTGTTCCAGTATAGTATCTACCATACCCTCGACCTGCGGGACTAATTTCTCGGACTATAGCTATTCGGCATTGGCGGCAACCATACAACGACATACAACCTGAGTGATGAATCAACTCTTGAACGTCGATGATATCACCTGATGCAAGTAAGCAATGTACTTTGACATTGATTGTCCCACCTGCACAATCAACTATCATTCCAGCGTCCTCAAGAACACGCAACTCATTTATAAACGGGCGAAGAAAACTGTAAATATTACCAGTATGGTCTGCAGGTATGATGGCGACTTGTATCATGTTTTGCGCCTTGTATCTATTTGATGGTAATACAATATCGGGTAAGTAATTGTGAAAGAGTATAAAAATAATAGTATATACTTGAATATAAAAAAATAATAGTAGATACTTGCCTTTCAAGTAGAGGGAGCGACAGAAAAACCAAGTGAACAATTGTTACGCGGGAATTTCCTCCTTTGAATGGAGTAAACCCATCCATAAACAAGGATACAGCAAGATCAATATGAGTAGGTGACTGGTTTGGAAAAAGAGTTGGTTTGAATTTTTGATAAATGGAGCCGTCAAATATATCAGTTAACATTCCTGGGTCAGCTTCGTAGTTTATTTTTTCATATATAGATTCACGAATATCGGTATCTGCAATAAACATTGCCAATTGTCTTGATAGTGGGAAATAGGACATGGTTTTGATCGGGTTTTGATCGGGTTTCCATTTTGTTTGAATTGCGAAGCATCACACTTGCAAGAATCCGTTGAGTTCACGGGGAAAAGTCGACAATGTTTAGGGCATATACGGTACTTAGTCTCCTTGACATCGAACATGCGTTCGAGGCGTGCCTTGCTCTTGGCTGGTGAATAATAAAGGTACATTTTCTGAAACTTACATTAATAAAAATAAAGTAGATCATATTTATATAGACAAATATAATGCAATTTGTACTTACCAAAACCTTCTTTCATAATCCACTTGTTCAACATTACAAGTAAAGTAACATAGGCTTCGTGGATGATGTTAAATTGCTGGATCCATGAATACAACTCGTAGCTCTTTTGCTCATGCTTCAGGAGTTCGGTAATGTTACCGTTTGAAGTCCAATTCCGCCCAACTTTAAATTGGGCGACCAAAAATTTCGTCCAACCTCCAATTGGACTTTGGGCCGCCCAATTCCCAATTAATAATTATTCTATTATTTTATGCAAAGATCAATAATGAATTATACTATATTTGATATAAGAAAAAAAATATATAATTTCTCTTCTATTTAAAACCTACGTTTCATCTATTTATTCTTATTTAATATATGTAAATTCTAAATTTTACATATATAGTTCATCATTTTGAATATAAATTACTATTATAAAAAGGCAAATGATTACTTCAAACAAATTATAAATGCTGAGCAAAATTGGCATTATATATTTTAGTTGTATAGGCAATAATAAAAGTAATAATAATAATAAGCATAAGTAATCAAGTTTTATATGAGAAAGAGGAACAACATAATAACATAAAAAAAAGGAACATAAAAGAGAGTTTTGTAAGTTAAAAATAAACAGCATAATGAAAAAAAAATAAAGCATAAAAAGAAAGAAATTAGGAGAATAATAAAATACATAATATAAAAGTTATTAAAACAAAGTAAATTGCTAATTTTCTTGCCTACTGCTCCATGCAGCATGTGTGTTGTTACATTCACGAAATCGATGGCAACTCTTTGTGCATGGAAGATTATTCTTTTTGCACTTGCACCGATTGTTTTCGCAACCTGTTGTACATCCACATGTTGGGCGATATGGTGATTTCGATTTTCCTAGCGTTTCCTCTGCCGCTTTTTTCATGGTGATATAACTTCTTGTTGGGACAGATGCAAAAATATCCAAAATATTTAATTCTGGAAAGTTCAGACCATGAAGATCCAGAAGTTCATTCCACCTACGAGTCATATATAGCACACCTGCCTTGCACTGAAGACGATATATAACGTTTTGTGGATTAATAGGAACATCACAGCGGTCAATCTCGTCTTCAGGTACATGTACATGCACATTTCTCACCAAACACGGTATGTAAAAAGGGTCATGCTTTTGGCGAGTCAATTCATCTACTCGAACTCCAACTTGATCTCCCTGCTTATACACTACTGGGGTTTCATACTTTTTTTCTTGACTAAAGAAAGAAAAGACGTTTGAAGTACAATATACCATTTTAGTTTTATTACATAGAATTAATCCCAAATATTACATAATATAGTAGAAACTTACATGGCTTTTATCCTTTTAGCACTTTTATTGAAATGTTTTGTAACATTTCTGCGCACCCGCTTATGTTGTTGTAACCGATCATCTGGTGCTTCGTATGATGAATTAGAGCTACTACTGTCACTAGGTTGT
>JAEPRB010000520.1:0-15332 GCA_016758965.1 Circinella minor
GCGAAAATAGCGAGTTCGTAGTCGAAAATTCCCTGCTCTTTGGCTAAAATTCAAAGGCCGGGCATGAAAAAAAAAAGCTCATAGATGAAAAATTTCTGTTCGTGGGCGTGATCGAAAGCAAAATCCTATATAGACCTGCCAAATAAGAAAAAGAAATAGTTACAAAAATGCATTAGGAACAAGCACATAGAAATAAATTAAAAATATACAGTAGTGAGCTGAAATATTCAATATATGCATGTTCTTGGAAAAAAATTTCATAGTATCTGTTATATCCATCGTACAATGGCTTCATAGTAACGGTCATTTTAATATTATATATTTAAATACAGCATAGTTCATTACACATCCTTGTTGGGGACCTTGGCTGTGGATCAATTCTTTCTATATTTAAATCGAAACATTTCACTACTGAGAATTAATTAAGTAATAAAAGAAATATTTTCTAAGTCTATATTCTCTATCTTCTTAAATGAGAAATAATAATAAAATAATATAAATAAATAAATAAAATAGAATAAAGGGAAGGGAGGGTGGGGACAGCCAAGGTCCCCTTTGTCGTGTAATGTTGTAGATGACTTCATATGTCGTCGTTACTGTACATTACACATCCTTGTTGGGGACCTTAGCTGTGTATCCAGGGTACTTGAAGTAAAATTCTCTTTAGTTTGGACAGAAATATGGTAAAATTGTTTAAACAGTCTCCTTGATGACCAGTTGCCTTGTACCACAAGATTTTTGACAGACACACCTGCTTAGGCTGCCAGAGTAGCGCCTAAAGCTCTTGCCTTTGGAAGAGGTGCCCCAGGTGGATGGCCAACAAACTTAATTATTTGATTAATATATTTGCCAATGCACTGACTTGATAAGGCTTGATCATGATGGTTCACATAGCGTAATAGCGGCACTAATAATGATACTTGTGGAAAGACTGGGTGTCGAACAGAAACAAGAGTAGAAGCCACGTGAGAATGATATACCTTGTAAGTGGTGATAGGACAAACCAGTTGATCGGAATGAGGATGTATAGCGACGGTTTTTGTAATGTGTATACTCTGCGTTTTTCTTTAGGAGCCACAATCACGAGTAAAAGAATATCTTCAGATGAAATAGAACATTGAGTGAGGTCAATATGTTCAAGGTCAGAAGGATGTAGGAAACCAACCATGGCTAATAACCATGCTAATTTGGCAGTTTATAGTTCGATCGTCACATCCTTATTGTCGCCTAATGAGATGATATAATTTAATGCCGGTTATAAGTTGTATTCATATGATTTGTGTGGGAGGACTATCCCTTGACGTAAACCTTTTTGGAAGTCTTGGAAGTGGTGATGATTACAACTTATGCGCTCAGCAGTAACAAATTTACACTACAACCCAAGCAGCTTATAAGAAGATAATCGCCTTAATTCATTTATTACTACCCTTCTTAGACAAGCACTACCTATTCGATTACATCGATCAACTATCAATCTTCAGCCTACTACTAACTATCTACAATCTTTAGATAGTCATACTATTACACTCGCCACGTTACAAAGCAAGCTTGCCTTCCTTCTTGGTGTTACTTGTTTTCTTCGGCCCTCTGACTTACAACGTATACGACTTGCTTCTGTTTCCATCTCTGATTCTTCTATTTTTTCTTTTGAAGTTCATTCTCCCAAGGAGAAACATAAACGGCGTCAAATCATCAAGTCATTCCAACTCAAGTCTCATACTATTCCTAGCCTCTGTCCGATCCTTACCTTCAATTTATTTCATGCCAGACGTCCAATTTGTCAAGCTACTAGTTTGTTTATCAACTCTTTACAACCAGACAAAGTAATTAGTACCCAAACAATCCACTCTTGGATTAAAAAACTTATCAAATGGTCTATGGATGAAAAACGTGTTTCTTTACGTTCCATTGCCTCTTTATTAGCTCTTGAATTGGGTATTCCTAAAGACAATATTGTTACTATGAGCAACTGGTCCTCCTCCTCTACTTTTGGGAACCATTACCGTCGGGAACATTTGTATACCTTTGATTTTATCAATACTCTAATCACCAGCGGCAACCTTCTTGACGATGATTCCAATGACGACGAGGTTTTCTATGATGCAACCGATCATAATATGGCTTCTGCTTAAAAAAACAAAAACAAAAACGAAAACAACAAACAAAAAACAAACAACAAAAAGTTTCTTGTATTTTATTCTCTGGATTACGTAGCAAATCATATTTCATATTTTTTATTTGAGTGTCTCAACTAATTCTGTTAGAATTTATTTCGACACTTGAATTGAATCGTTAGACATGAAAATAAAAAATATGAAATATAATTTCCCCACCCTCCCCTACCCTTTCTGACCTCGCTTAGAGATCAATTATTATATTATAGCATTACATAGAACTCATTTTTTATACTTATTTTTTTTCGCTGACATTAAATAAAAAGAAGATAAGCAAATCATATTTCATATTTTTTATTTTCATGTCTAACTATTCAAAAAATCGCACAGGTAGAACTACCCTAAAAAAAAGAGTATTTTTTAATATTTACTTCAATATAATTCCAAAGATTCTCAGAAAAGACCACCTTTTCTATTATCTATTTTAATACCTTATCTTATTTGATCATATCTATCACTGTCATTAAACGAAAAGGCTAATAATGACTGAGGAAATGGAATAGAAATCTAAATGTATGAAAAGAAAACGAGTAGAAATGTCGTTTATAGATAGCGTGTATATAGATGATTGTCATCCGAAGTTCGATCATGATGCTGTCATTCACGATATTAATCAATATAATGAAATAATCACTAGTTTTGTAAACACGACTACAGCTTTAAACAACCACAAGCAGTAGATTGTGGCTGAAACAATGCTGGTATTAGTATTGTTGTTCATTTTGATATTATTGAAGTAATAAGAGTAATAGACTTCCAAAAACAGGTACTTTTTTTATCACTAAGTTTTCTACAGAAACAAATTTATCTGCGATTTTTGCGGGTCACGTGTAGGGTAAATTTTAGAAAGATTTTTCTCTCCATAGTTACCTACTACGCACAAGAACTATTGCAAACATGTCGCTTGAACAGCGAAAGTATACGAACATATCGAAATCTACATATATATTTACAAAGATACACATATTTATACTTATACATTATATTATATAGATTTCCAAGAGTATATTTCCCAAAAAACACATAAAGTGTCGTTGAAACGGTTTTATGATTTTGATTCTAATTTATTTATTGAAAATTCCCCTAAAAAAGCCCACTTGGAACGTTGGTGGCCATTGGAGTTTACTAAACTCCTAAAAAAATTTAATGTTAAGGTACTGAACATGTCAGTGAAATAAATATCATTTGTTATCAAAATGCACTACTAATGAATGTGTTTTTAGAAATGGCATACGGAAAAGATAGACTGGAAGGAGATAGAGAAGAAGGTAACCATGGAAACGGTGTTGATATATAATTCAAACTATCATTGATTGTTTATCTAAAATTTTTTTTTAAAAAAAAAGATTCAAGAGAGAGAAGAGAGAGAAGAAAAAGAAGATGATGACGAAGAAGAAGATTCATTGCCAAAGGTAATTTTTTTAAAAAAAACTGGGTGAGGTTAAAGTTTTATTACGGTACGTAGATAGCCAAAGGTATTACAGGATGTTGCGTTTGTCTCCAGACACAAACCCAAAATCCTGAATGATGTGGTGTATTCCTATGACTTTTTCCATGCCATCTCAACAGGGTTTCTTTACATGCGTGTATAAGCTGTCTCAAACAAATATGCCATACCTGGCATATTTTTGTGGGCCAATTGAAATAATCTAATGCTAACTTTTTGCATAAAAATTTTATAGACTTTGGGTAAAAGAGCATTAGTGATAGAACCGGAAGCAGAGACATCGACTTCTTCCCCTACATCCTTCAAAAAAAGTAGCACCGAAAGCACCAATAAAAGAGTGAGTATTTAAACTTTCCAGTATAACCATAGTTACTAATAATAATATGTTTCTCCCATTCGATTAGAGAAAAAAACTCATGAACTATCTCTCTGGAAATGGCATCCCATCAGTTGTATTAAAGGAACATTGTGATCAGGTAACAAAATAAAAGAGTTTATATATACATACAAGTATCCACCCAATATACTAACAGCATAATTTTTATTATAGTGGATAATCAATACTACACCAATTACTGAACGATTCCTAAAATTTAGAAACGAAACGATGGAACATGCAAAAGAAGGTGTTTTAAAAACTTATCAAGAAGAACTGTACGTAAGATCAGTCAAGTTCACAAGAAACAATTTACAGGAAAAAATAACTAATTGAATCTATTTATAGTGCTTTAAACTGTATTTTCTTAATTGACGGTGTAGAATGTGCTCCAAATTCACGTTTGCATTATGGTTTCGATGAAGAAGAATGGGATTGTATGTTAAAAGAAGTCAATGATTTGTATCCTATGAAAAGTTTGGCTGATGATGTAATTTTTTCGATTGTACAGTTTGCTCAGGTACGTGTCATATGGTTTTTGATTCTGAATTGGATATATTCTTGATGATAAACTGATTGGGAAAAAACAAGCCGGTGTAGCCGGTGTGTATGTTTTTATATTAGATTTATAAGTTGATATATTTATTCAGCTACAACAGATGCTTATGTATTTTTATAGTGAGCACCAGTAATATTATCGTATATGACAACGTAATTGTTTATTAAGATAACTCAAGTTCTTTTGAGATAATATATGTTAAGCGATAATGATTTTAATATAATCAAATCTAGTACAGAGATATTATGTCTGTATGTATTGAGCCTTTATAATGTGAATTCAGTTGTTGTTAAATTCAAATACTACTTTAAATACGTAGTCAACAAATAAATATATAAAATAAATAAAATAAGGATTTTAAGATAATCTCTTATTTAAAATAAAATAAATAAAACAACCCAATATACGGTGTTGAGTGATCAATAGAAAATAATTTTAAAATAAAGATTGATTGAATAACTGATTGATGATTTTTTATTTGGTTTAAAAAAGTTGGGGTTTATATATCTTTTACAAATGTTCCGCAGTAACTTTCTATTGTTACGCAGCTAAATCCGCAGCAACTGTTTAATGTCGCGCAGCTATTACATGTGATTATTTAATTTATAATTTGGGGGGGATAATTATATAGTTGTTGTACAATCGGTTGATTAATGAAAAAAGGTAATAGAAATGAGAATACTCTTATACGAATAAATATTCAGAATATTTGTGTATAAAAATAGAAAATAAGAAAAGTTGTTTATGTAAGGGTTACACCGGAGATAAAAACTTTAATAGTTGCAAAAAAATTATCAAAGCAGTACCAGTTGACGCAGCTGGTGATAATTCGTGTATTGAATTCTCCATGAACAGAATGTATGTTAACTATGAGAGAGAGAGAGAGATGAAGTATTAAAGTCACCAATACCAATTATATTTAGAGTTGAGTGATATAAACCAAGTTCGTTAAATAAGGCTGATAAACAAGAAAGCTCATTTTCTATTGCTTCTGTTTATCCTATATTCTTGCCTTTTATTGATGAAACAGAATTAGTTACTTGTTGTGGGTAAAGTAGCCGATTTATGCAAATGATCATGATGTGTGTGATTCACTGAAATGTCTACTTATACATTCATCATTTTTAATATTCTTATTATAGTACGGATGGTCAAGCCCAAGGATCAGCAGAAAGACGTGATAGTGTGGATGGAAATAAAAGCACTAGTCGATACTCTGACCTATCCATGAACTTTTCATTTGATAGTATGCCTGAGCAAGGTCTTTTAATTGTCGAGATCAAACCCTTCGAGAAAGTGAAAAATGGCAGTCGTCCAGATTTCATAAAACTAGCAAATGAAATGAAAGATGCTATTGACAAGATGGTGAAGGATGGAATGGACGATGAGAATATCACAGTTCTCGGGGTATTGATAGAAGGTAGCTAAAAAAGAAAAAAGAGATTGGGTTTGTGAGTATGATATAGTTTATTAACATGATGATGTTCTTTATTAGGATTCAAGTGCACCTTATTCGTAATGGATTTAATGTATCAAGCGACGACCTACCGACTTGTTCTATTATCAGTCTTCTACATCCCTCGCGACCGTCATGATTTATACGTTTTATTATCCAGCTACGAAGCATTAGCAACAATGAGGGTAAAGATGTTCTAGATAAAAAAGGATCTATGTGATGTGCTTCATAATGGTACCTAATGTTAATGCTCTATACATTTTACAGAAAATGACGTACTCCAACGCAAGAAGATGCTATGCATTTTACAAGGAAAAGAAGAGAACAACTATCCGTCATGACTATACAGTAGAGTCTTTTAGAAACACCGAACCGAGTAAAAACAAACATCATTCCAATGTCCTCTAGTCCCTTTCTCATCATTCATACACATGCATCTAACATACTTCAGCTCATTCATTTTCACTCATTTTAAAGTCCTGTACGAAAATCATATCATTTGCCAATGCACCCTGTTTTATTATTGTATACATACATATATAGCTAACATGTATTTTATTTCACTTTTTTTTTACTTACCCATCTTCCAATCTTTCACATAACGAGCGCTTACCTTTATTTCCTGTATCCTTTTTTTATTGTTGTGTATACGATAACTATTTCTTATTTTATTCTCTACAAAAAAGCACTAGTCATAATATATGTATATTATATTTTATTACATACAAACCATCACTTATATACACAATATGTATACCTATACCGCATGTAATTTTCCCCCTTTCTCTCCATTCTCTCCACTTTATATCACTATTCATTATATCCACTTCAAATATATACACTAATATTTCTATTATCGTTATTATCATAATTAATATTTATAAATATCGTCCTCGTTGAGTTTATGTAGCACGAACATACAGTATAACAATTATGAGGTGTTATATCCATATACACACACCACTTAACTCCATCATCCACTTCATATATATATAATTTAAATGATTTATTGTTTAATAAAAAAAAAACTACATCATCTAATCAGAAACAATAGGATCAAGTCGTTTCTAAAAGACCTGAGGCTCCGACCAAAAGTTTAAAGGAAGGAACGTAATAAATTATCGTTCAGAACATATCATCTCAAAACCACATCATTGATCCGATTCGTCTATATAAAAATAAATACAAAGAGTAAGCTATATGGAAAAAGAAGTGAGGGAACAAGCAAACCAAGAAGTCATAGTAAAAGTATATAGAAAAAGTCGGAAACCGGTACTGAGGGAAGAGATGAACGGGAAACCCTCATGTCAACACCCAATTCACTCGAACGAAAATTTCGTCCTGATGAAAAAATACGTAATGCACGCTGAGGGAAGAGGCTAACGGGAAACCTCATGTCCATGTTCATTACATATGATAAAAATATATAGTAAAAAAAGATGAGATACTTGTAGTTGTCTACAAATCAATCTGTTGTGCATAAGAATTAGTATATTAGAAACTATGCGAATAAGATTGGTTACCAAAAACGTTCAAGTACACATATATACCAGACATGAATATTTCGCTCACCTTATATTAAGCAATAAGTAAATGACGCAAGTAACATTCACCCTCCGCATGAAATTCAGCTTTATGAGTGAGAGTTGAGTCACGTGTAGGGAAGTTAAGTGCAGGCAACTTAGCCAAAAAAAACTTCTTTAAAGGATTTATTCACGATTGACTTTTAGTAATTTAGCTTGAATTAATTCGTTTAATCAATTCAACTTTGAAACAGCAGTTACAACAACGGGACCAAAAGTTTTGGTAACACAGCAATATTACGACGTGGATTTTACGGATAATAATTACAAAAAATTCCGTTTTACTGATTCTCAATAAGAAGATTTAAAAAAGCTTTACATCTTATATATTTGGCATCTCTATAAAAAAAGTTTCAGCTGCTGGTTAGAGATATAATCAAGCGATAACGTGCAAAAGGTAAAAAAAAAGGAGACAATAAATACCTTCAACAAAATAAGAAATACTGGGAGAATGGGCGAAAGCGATTATATGTGGAAATATTATTTGATACTGACTTGGCCGTTTTTTTTCTTTATTTCACACACTCAAATATATATATTCTCAATTTTGTGTTGTTATATGGATTTAATGGCAACGACAATATTCAACGGATACTTGATCAAAATGGATTAATGGGAGTAGGAAAAGTAAGTTAGATAGTTGATTGATAAAAAAAGAGATATAGTAATGGGATCAAATAAAAAAATTATTAATGATCAAAAATCATGCTGTTTTTTGCTCTTGCTGTTATTGTTTATGTTTTTTATGAGGAGTAAATAGTTTGCTCAGATTGACGAATATAAGTGGACTATTTGTAGTTGAACGTTTTGTATTTGCTAATATTTAAGAGTTAAAAATGTGTTAATATATAGATAGATAGATAAGAAGGCAATAGAATCAAGAGAGGGGTGAAAATAGACCACCTTATTTAGATACCAATTTTATATTTTTATGCAATAAATTTGACAATATTTAATATTTTTATGTGACTTATGACATGTATGTGCATCAATAGGTTTTTTTTAAAAAAACATATCATATTGCGTAAGACTTTTTGACGTGCGTCTGAATAGGCATACCTTCATGTACGTACACATCAATATATTTTTTATTGTTAACTAATTTCTATATATATATATATATGAGGAGGAATATAAAAGGGTTCTTTATTAAATCAATTGCTTTTTTGTCTTAATTATAAAATACTTCAACTCCCCTTATGGAATTATGTCTTTTTTTTTTAAAGAATCCATTCTTTCTATAATAAAGAAGGTCATTATATATTATATATAATTTTTTTGTTGATGTCTTTTTTCAAGTACTCGATCAAGATTAAATATGGCTATATATATATATATATATATATTATAGGTAGAACAAAAAAAGAAAGAGTCATTGTAAATAATATAAAATTACGTATTATTAGACCTAGCATTGAACAATCCTATTTGCTCGTCTATGATACTTAATAAAAAATCTGTGTCATTCACTAGGCTTTTTTTGGCCTATGCTAAAATGAAAACATTTCTGAGATCAATGCAAATACCAATACTTTTTTTTTGTGCACAGCAAAAAGCTAACCAGAAATCTCTAGTTTATTGTCACATTATTTTTATTCACTGATAAAATGCGCAAATATCTATAACATCACTTTATGATGATAATCTCCTTGATTTGCTTCAACTACTAATTCTTTTGCTTCTGGTATCTGTAATATGCAGATTTGGTACTTGTCCATTTGGAACAGCTATTAAATAAGTTTCTTTCTTTGCCAAGTCGAAAGATGATTTCCCAATTATATGAACCATGATCCCGGTAGTATTTGTCAACAATGTCCCAATCTTTGATCACGGAATCATCAGCACTGTTTGGTGGTATGGATCTTGTTGGATTAATTTTTAGTTCGTTTATCTTGAGCAAAATATTATCTAAACAATCCAGAGTGCGATTTCGTGAATTAGGATTTGAAACGTCCTCAAGCAGATATCTTTTTGCCTTTGTACATTCATCATTGATTTCTTGCAAATCCTCTACCGTAATCGATTCTTTGTTTTTTTGCAATTGGTTACCGAAAATTTGTTGTGCAATAGCGTATAACAATCGGATGGTTTCATCATCATTTCACTCAATATATCGCAACGATAGCTTTTGCTGGATTAAAAAATATCCAAGCGCAATGAGTGGATTAAAACGGCCGTGTTGTAAATGACCGGATATTGACGGTGCATTTAATAGATAACAGGATTCTGCCCAACCATGGCATGGCAGATCCAAAAGAAAAGGTTGCTTTTCTGAGGTAGTCGTTAAATTCGTCAATTCTGCCATTGTATTATGAATGACAATGGCAAGGATGACTGGTGTTTCTGAATGTCGTTTCATAACTGATAAACTATAGTTAATTAAACAGCGATAGAAAGCCATATTTCCAGTATACTGGATTTCTACAAGCACAGGTGGCATAGAATTTAAAATTCTTCCAGTAGATGCTGTATAGAGTACGTCTGATTTCGTAAAGTCTAACCATTCTGTTGGCTTAGAGACATTTTGACCTAAAGCATGTTCACCTTGTTAAAAAATAAGTTAATTAATGTTATGCTAACAAATGAGAGTTCCTATACCATACCAATGATTTAACTGACGATGATATCATTGATTCGTTTATCATCAAACATTAATTTGCTCATTAAATCGGTACCGGGTTTATACTTTGTTGGTAAGTCGCCAGAGGAAGTGCTTCCTGTATCGCCCATTTTATAGTAATACCAAGGTATCAGTAAAATACAGGATTTTTCAGAAGAAGTTGACCATGGTGTTTTTGATTTCAAAGATGACATTTTTGATTCCATTAATGTTCTTTTATAATCGCAGTTGGTGTTTTTTATATTCAAGGTAAACGTTTTTTATATTCGCAGATGTTATTTTTGAATTCAAGAATGGTGTTTTATTAATCATGAATGGCGTTTTGATTTCAAGATAGACGTTTTTTAAATCGTGGATGCTATTTTTGAATTCATGGATGGCATTTTATTAATCATGGATGGTGTTTTTTTTTATTTCGAGGTAAACGTTTTTTATATTCAAGGATAAATTTTTTTTTCATGGGTAATATTTTTATATTCAAGGTAAAGGTTTTTTTAGGGCTTGTCTATTTGCACCCCCCCTCAGGTCCGATCCGGAATTCACCCCCCCTCTGCATAAATAAGAAATTGAATTTAATCAATGCAAATGGTTTCTAATTAATTATCACCAAATGAAAAATTTATAATAAAACGTACATATGTCGTATATGATAGCATATATAGAAAGTAAATAACAGCAAAATGATATGAATAAGAATGAACAATAATAACGACGATCTACTATGCTGTAACATAAGTCATATATATATAAAGAGAAATATGAGTCTATTATAAAATCCTTCTTCTTAAGATAAAATAACTTTTTTTTAAAATTGTCATTTATCCTAATGTCGAAATCTTCTAACTCAATCCCTAATGAACTCCAAGAAACATGGCATAATTATAATGCTGCCAGAGATGCCTGTTTTGAATGGGGTAAAAAAAAAATGGAATCGCGTTATATACAGCCAGAAGCGACCTCTCAAGTAAAAAAAGAAAAATGGTTCTTGCTTGCAAACATTATGGCAAACCTGCCAATAGCGACGTTCATGAATATGAACAAAAAAATTCAAAGCCTAAAAGATTTGTTGTCAATGATAATGGTGAAGTTCTTGGAGCTATGGATTCAAAGGGAATGAAGCACCAAGAAGCGAACTCACAACGTTTTGGATGTGAATTCAATATGGTTCTTCGACCATTGAGCATGCATAGTCAGCAGTAGTGTATTGTGTCGCTTTTTGATGGAGAGCATAATCACAAACTTGCACAAGAAATATTATCATACTCCATGGCGCGTCGTCTTGACACAGAAGAAGAAGCCATTGTCATAAGCATGATCAAAAGTCATGCTACAAATGAGGATTGGTCATAATTTATTAATATATTGGTGTATTTGGTGTATTTGGTGGATATAGTGGAAATTAGTATGATTATAGTGAATTAGTATAATATGTACATATATTATCTAATAATTTACTGGATCAGAACTTTATTCATCTTATCAATAAACCACTAAAGTTATTATAAGTTAGAAACCCCTATCATTAAAGCGGCTTGAACTTGATAAATTTAGATATTATTCTTTTAATCGAAGATGGAATTGGTGGATAGGTGATGATCATATTGATAATGATAGATTCTCTATATTGAAATATAATAGGCTCGCCACTGCAAGCTTTTAACCCATTTATGGGCTATTATATTTCCCATGTATCTCTAGTGTTACCATATGTTTTTTGTTTAAACCACATGTAGTTTTTGTGTATTCTATTAAATGAGTTCTCCATGTCCCTTTCAGCCAACATACTGGGATCATATTTTATAAGGTCTTTTATGGACCATCCACCTGTTATTAGTTTATGATATAACTCTTCCTTCTTTAATTTACCATAAGCATCCATATGTATATTAAATCCATATGATAAAGCATCTTTATCAGTTTTTAATAGGTAACTATATACATTTTCTTTAGTTTTTTTTCTACAGAGGAACCTCGTTAATTTCATATCCGTCAACTTTCATATCCTCATTATTTTCACAGAAATTCAGGGAATGGAAAAATTGACATAATAAAATTTTCACATTCTCATTTATTTCACTTTCAAAACAAGCAGGGAGGGTTGAAACCTTAACGGGAGTAATATACGCGCTTATAGAATTATATTATGCATTGATTTTATTGTATTAGTAGTCTCTAATAATAATTGTGTTCAGACAAGGGTTTTCTAGTCTAAGATATATCGGCTAAACAATCTATTTTGAAGTTTAGCATATGAAGCAATTTATGTTCTTGAAGATTTTTGTTTTTAATGGAGTCAATACTCCTTGATTTGTATATGTTTCCTAAATTGACTTTCATCAACCATTTGATTTATTGTAAAATTATTTTGTTAGTTATTGTTATATCAATCAAATATAATAAAAATAAAGAGACTTTAAAAAGTCAACGAGACCCAAAAGAAGAATAATTGAACTGAAGTTTATTAAAATAAAATATTATCTCTATTTATATGAATCTTATTATCGGTGGGATATATATTGATATGTGTATATAGCTATACGTAAGATTTAAATTTGTCATGGCCGTGTGAATTATGAATATAAGATTAATGATATTAAGATTAGACTTTGAGCGGTTGACGATATGATATATCTACGCAGCTGTTATCTATTATCATTATAGAAGATGGACTTCTGTGTTCTTACAAATCATGGTCCAAATAGGGAAGTACACGAAATGTCAGCAAAGCATAATTAAAGATACGCTATACTTTAATAATTAAAATGACAAATAATTATCTTTATGAATAATATGTGTTGGATACAACAGTCATTGTTATTTGACTAGTAAATAGCAGAAAAAGAAAATTAAATGTACACCACATTGGTGAAGAAGATGGAATAAAAGTGTGTATTTATACATTTCCCGAATACGTAATTATATTTTTTGACTTTTTATGAGATTATGAAACTATTTACATTGTTTGACATATATGAGCACGTTATAGGATAATAAAAGTTTTATGGTAGCTCCAAAGAAATAAGACAACATATATGATATACAATATAATCATATAATTGCAGGAATGTTGTAGTGTAATATATGTCTTCTCGTGTTTGAATTTGGCGTTATGCTCTCTAGACTGTATAAAGAACAGCAGCGCCCGGCAAACGTTTTCAATAATCGATCAGCTTCATCAATTTCTTCGTATATGATCGATGTTTTGGAAAGGAGACGACAAGCATTGACGAAATTCATCTAATTACTCATATGTGCAGGAGGAAGCTTGTTCTTAAGGACAAATGGAGAATATACGAGGCACCATGGTTTCCAATCAGCAGCTGTCATGAATCCAAACTTGCGTTCGATTTTTCAGTTCAAAGATGGGACGCCAGGGGGCAGCACAACACTATCTGCCAATTTCTGCATGTCAACTCCATCAGCATTAGTAAGCAGCCCATGTTCTCTCCATATACGGACCATTTGATCAGCAGTTCCAAGAAAAAGATTATGCATTGGGTCGATCAAAACGCTACGTACTGGATCAAAATAATGGAGTCTGTTGATTTGTGACCATCTTGTACCTGTCTCGCGTTCTATACGTGTGCGTGCTGCCTGGGTGCTTGCTTCTAACCATTGTGCTGCTGCTGATGCATTAGTTTCACGAGTTCCTAATCCATGTTCGCGATCAATGTCATTTCCTGAATAATCGAGGTTAGACGTTCCTGGGAAAACAACAAACTCTCTAGTACATTTGTGACATGCTCGGGTGCTACTGTGTGATGTGAATCCTCCTACTTTGCGAGCGGCAGGGATGTCACAGGCGATGTTTAGCAAGGCGGCACGAATAACTGCACCATTGGCTTCTTAGAATGCTGGAATGGTTATACCATTGAGCAAGCGAAGTAGTGAATCCACAAGAGGTTCCAAATAGGAGTTTATTTCATAAGTACTTGGTTCTTTTAGTCCAGGCATAACACCAACAAGGATAACATTTTCGACTTTAAAATGGTCAGCACAAGGTAAATTGTTACATACAAGATATATAGCACCACATGAATAACCACTATCGAATAGAGCGAACCAATCAATATTCAATGTAAGCATTAATGAACATGGAGTTTCTACGAAAGGTAAACCAGTGCTGGGATCAAGGAGATCGTACCACATCATACCATCGTATACATCATTAAAGAGACCTGGTTCCATATTGCGGCTTTTCCATTGTTCAGTTTTGTCTTCGAAATTTTCGCGCATAAAAAGTCGCTTTAAGCTGTCTTTCAATGGGTAATATGCATACTTTTTATATGGCGTTCCTTGGTTATTTGATCTTGTTGATGTTGATTTCAATAATGGTGTATCACATAGAGTACCATTCATACGTCTACTTGGATTTGTACACCTTTCTGGACCGGGTAATGGATAAATAGCATGGCAAGTTGGACACGCACTATACATTCAAAGATCCTCGGTCAGATAATCAAGGCCAATCCATTTTTTCATACCACTGATCGAATGTGGAATACATTGACGAACTTCTTCACCAGCAAAAACACCAATCAACACAGAAATGAAATTGATGAGAATGTTTGCTATACGTTCGGATATGTGGTTGATTTGAAAAAGAACGAGGAATACAAAAATATAGATCAAGGGATGTGGGAGATGATCAAGTGGACTACTAATAGGTGTGTTGATTTCTTGAGCTATATATAATATATATAATAGTAATAATTAGTAACTTGGTTTTATATATTTTTTATTTTATCCATTTTTTTTATTTGATTTAATATACATACCTTCATTATCCTCAACAATAGTACGATCGAACTCAATATCAATTGCGGGACGAATTTCTTCATCACTATCAACATTATGCTCTTCATCTTCGCATGGATCAAACTGCTCGGGCAAGAGACCATCAACTACAAATATTTAGGAAGGTATTCGTTATTATTATTTACTCAATTTTTTTTACGTATTTCCACAATATTATATATTATTGATACCTGCAACAAATGTCAACTTACCATCAGCATATTCACCTTCGTCGTTATAATCTTCGTCAAAACCATAATCATAATCGGCAACATTATCATTATTGATATCACCATAATTATTATCTATATCCATTCTTG
>JAEPRB010000521.1:0-15321 GCA_016758965.1 Circinella minor
ACAAATCATGGTCCAAATAGGGAAGTACACGAAATGTCAGCAAAGCATAATTAAAATACGCTGTACTTTAATAATTAAAATGACAAATAATTATCTTTATGAATAATATGTGTTGGATACAACAGTCGTGTTTCCCATGGTTGCGGTGTTGTTGTAAATTGTATCTTGTAACCCTCTTGTACTACCGAAAGGGGCCACTGGTGTGATGTGGTCATTTTCCAATATTGAAAAATTTTTTGAAGGCGTCCCCCTGGTTTGATACCGTCCGAAGGAGTGATGTAATGTTGTCTGTCTATGGTTGATAGAGATGTTTTTGTCTTGTGTACCTGTAGATTTATTGGTGAGTGGAGTTGTTGTTGTTGTTGTTGTTGTTGTAAGTGCTGGGTTGGTTGTGGGGTGCGTGAATGTTTGTGTTCCCTCCTGGGCTTTGTCCAAAAAAAGAATTGCGTCCTCGTGTAAAACCTCTATGAAATCCTCTTGTATTGCCTCTATTGTCTCTGTTGTATCCATTTCCTCGGTTTCGGAATGGAGATTGGTAGTGACTTGTATGTTGTTTTGTGATAAGATCTCTTTCCCATCTGGCTTGGTAGAGATGGTCCATAAATTCGTCGTCAAAGGCGTTTGTTGTCTTGTGATTTTCTTTCTTTGGTACATGATGTCTAATGCTTGTAGGGATATTGAGTGCATCAATGGCATAATTTTTGGCAATTCGTTCTTGGTTCTTCGTTTGGACAAATCCAAATATCGCCAGGCGTTTGCTTTGTTCTGCTGTTTTTTGAATAATGTTTTGAGCTTCTTCCCAATTTGTGGTGTTTTGTATGATGTATTGTAATTCTTCATATATTTCAGTAATGGCTTGTGCTTGAAAATGAGTTGTGTCGCTGATCTCGTATATCTTTGATATTGCTTCAGTTTTGTCAATTTTTTGTCGGTTGAGTTCTTTGTAAAGTTCAGAGTTGATTCGTTCTGGAGTTGTCCACTTTCCCAGTGCATATTTCTTTGTATTTTTCTAAGTTTTTTGAAGTTTTGTTCTTGTTGTAGCTCACCAGTTCCATCAAGTTCGGCAGTAAGCTCCACTGGTAATGGTGCTCCATCTTGTTTCTCTTCTCGTTCCTTGTTAAATCGTTTAACGAAAGCTCTATATAAAACTTCCATGGTTTCTTCTGAGAGGGTGACGTCATTGCCATGATACTCCATAGTTGTGTCCACGAATGCGCGGCTTTTGAAGGTATAAAGAGAAGAAGAATTATTATATTTTATTTAGTATTTATATATATTTTAAAAAAGGAAAATAAAGTGCGGCTCTTGGAGCCTGTACCACATTGGAAGACGAAGCAGAGTCAAAGAGAATTGTTGTAGGTACGAACAACAATCACAGTATATATACTTATTATTACAATTGTTCTTTATATTATAGCATTGATCACAAAAGATATTTTGAAGAAAGAGAGTGCCTTTCGTCGAGAATGCAATATTTTAGGTAGTGAAGGAAGACCATACCTTGCAATGCATCTTCGTGAAAGAGCAACCGAAGAGTTAGCCATGCTTAAGGTTTGTTTTAATATTACTCTTATGTCTTTATACATATGTGTATATTGTACATATTTTAACATCTTTAATACTTTAATAGAAAGATGCCATAAATGTCACTCGTTTTTTTTCAGAACAAATTACAGCATTACGTTTCGCAATAAATAATATACATGGTTATAACAACGAATTTGAGGAACAAGGTGTAAGAATTTTATTGAAACATAAAGTGAAAAAAGTTCACCACTTATTTGTAAAACAAAGTGATCTACTTTTCCAGGTGGTATCAGATGGGGAGGCTGACGATATGGCTGTTGACGTCAAAGTATTTGAAAAATACTACACTGATGCAAACAGTGTTGATAAAGAACAACAATTTCCTGTGGCAGTCGATCATATTAATATTGATACAGAAACTTCTGAAGTCGATTTGAATACCACCACAGACGATGACGATGACGATGACGATATAGCATCAATAATTAGTTTACTCGCCCACCCAGAACAACTTACTGAAAATGAAGATATGGAATAATGTGGTTACAAATGCTACCTAATGGATACAATTCTTCAAATTAAATATATAGAAGTATCTGCTGTTAATTTTACATATCCTTATTCTTGTACCAACTCTACCACTATTTCACTTCGCGATTAATGTTTCATTTTACATATAGACTATTATTATTCATTATTATTATTATTCATTATTATTTTCAATATTTTTCTTAATCATTGCTCTTCCGTTCTCTTTATATAACTTGATAAAGTCATTATTACCTTTTTAAATGACAATAAATTAAATACATATGTTAAATTAGCATACGTAATGTTGTATACAAATCAAATTGGATGTAGTTAAGTTACAGTTGTCTACAGTAGTATCTAGTGTGAAACGAACAAAGAAAATAACACAGAAAGATGCATAAACAAATTAACATACCTTAGAAATAGTAACAATTATGAGATACATGTTAGAATACTTGCGAGAATTTAGCAGAAGTTCTTAATATGTAGAAACTTGAACAGTAATGTTGATAGATCAAATTATATTTATTTCTATCCATTATCTAAGCATTTAATTAACTTATTTATATAGCAACAGCTGTCATACATGTGTCCCGATAATCCGATAAGAACTATTTTTATGCATAATATCTATTATTTTAGTAACTAATTAAATATAAATAACATCCCTGATGATATATTCTTATAATATTCAATTAAACTGTGTTATATATACTATTTATTATCATTACGTACCATTCAAGGAGACAATATTATTATTAATCCAAGAATAGTGTGCAGCATAATTTTTGTTGCTACAGATGCATTATGTGAAATATATCAGTTTCTTTTCTTTATGAATCATTATTCAGAAGTACACATGTATTTCATCTATAATAAGTATTATTGTATCATAAACCTATTGACATTTATAATATCACTTAATAATTATTACTAAATTGATTCTATTGCTATAATCATGGCTCATGGGCAGTTATTTACTGACTTTAACCAAATACAATAAATACATCAAATGAAGCTTATATAATAATATATCAGTGTACATATAGATATACTCTAAGTCAAACAGCCTTCAAGTCTATCTTTGTTGACAGAGAAATATATACTGTTGAGAGGAGCTGTCCATATCATGTTAAAAAATGAATAAGAATAATTTGACTCCAGGAAAAGGAATCAGTTGTAATAATACATAACTTACGAGAAAAATATAAGGCTAAGAGAATTTGGATAATTGATAACCAATAAAGTAATAAGTAATCAATTCTGTGGTTGTAAGGAGAAATAGAAAATAAGAGTAAGTGGACTAAAATATTGTATTAGACAACTGAAGATTTATTTAAGAAAGAAAGGCGTCTTATTTATATCTATTTATTCTAATTAATAATTGGGTGTAATCCATGTGTTTTTATAATTTGTACGTGTGCACCTTAGGTGTTCAAGTAAAAATTACATGGACATTGTAACAATTAGTCTCTTTATTTTTGATAACTGGTTCTGTTGGTCCTATTGGAACATGATAGTGTGATATGATACGTATCATAAATAGATTTTATTCTTAGATAATTACAATACTGAAATATTACTGGTAATAATACTTGATTAAATTGGTATTACGTATATAATAAATAAAGATAAAGCAGAAAAAGAAATTTGTATTAAAGAATATTAACTCATACTTGAATTTGGTTAGAAAAGTATCTTTTATTACTTTACATTATGATATATGAAACTATTCGTTCTCATAAAAGTTGCTTTATTATATATTCTCTTGTCTTTTGATGTCTATTTTCTATCGATATGACAGCTACATATAATGTTAAACATATAACTTTCACTATCTTCAGCATCTCACTTATCCAGGATATAATACCTCACAAATTGTTTACGTATCTGCTTTTTGTGTATGTATCAGTAGATAAAAAGTAAAATCTAATGGAATAAGGTTCCATGTATAACTTAAGTAGTACTTTCATAACTTTTGTTACTAAGTGGCATTATAACAATTAAAAATAAAACCATAGGAATGTTATTTAATAATAGAAAATATCTTTAATACATTGGTGGCATATCACTAGGTAAATAATATACTGGTGATTTACAATTTAAAATGGTTATGGTGTGATTGCTTTACAATGTATCATAAAAATATACTGATACGAATCTACATACTAAACAATAATAGATCACAAAAACGTTGTATATACATATATATAGTTGTATTTAATATTTTTATTTAAAGTGTTAAAAAAAGCACCATCTAATACCGTTTTTCCTATTTTCCATCATATTGTAATATTACATCTATCTATCAATACAGATTCAGTCTACATAAACGCTATGGATGTCTTTACTGTGGAGCACGTATATACTTATCTTATAGATGCAAAAAAAAAAGAACATTGTTCTGGAACTCCAATACAGTTTATCATCACTTGCTAGATAAATACTTCAAGATTAAAAATATAGGATTTGTTACTACTGAACTAACTTCATCATGAAGATACAAAATGAATAAAAATGTGAAAGGACGTAAAGAAAATATATTGATAATCAAAATATCAACCAAGATTACGATTTATTGGGACGTGCCTAAAATAAAACATGTGTCAGAATAATGCCATCATTTCTTACTTTTGGATAATTATACATACGTGTTCTTTTGTTGCTTAACCCGGATGTACCAAAAGCTGGGGGTTTGCAAAAATGATCAAATCTTTCTTGCAACGCATAAAAGTTACTATCAGAGTTGCTCTTTGCATTCATTTCATCGAGAAATTGTACGCCAATATCTAAAAAAGTACATGTACATACACACATATCAAAATAATGCACCTAATATTATAAATAGTACTTACCTGTTCCAATTCGACGTAGTTTCCAACTGCTGCGATATTGTGGAGCACCAAATATGACTAGAGATTCAAGTCCTGTCAACTCCTTAACACGTTGGACATTTTTGCGTAAAATCTGAATCGTATCTTCTGCCATCATCTTCTTCTGCTTCTCTGTCATATCATTAACGTTACCAGACATCCCGTTTGCCTTATTATAGGATTTTGTTCGATCTTCTAGCGCTTTGAATTCATTTTTAATCTGCCTTCACTGCATTATAAGCTCTTGCAACTTCTTTATTAACCCAAGCTGTTTTTTCCTTATCATTTTGTTGAGATTTTGATACAACTGGATTATAAACATCATATTTGGCTTTTCGTTTCCAACATTAGTACATTAATTATCTGATATTATAAGAACCCTCGATATGTTATTTTATTTCATTTATTACCTGTAAACTCTTTTCGCTTTTCATAAACAGAATGAGTCCACGCGTTATGAGCCTTTGAATGAGTGAATAACTTCACAACCGTACTACCAAACATTCTCTTGACCTTTTCAATTGGAAAACCACATCTATCCACAATGTCCCACTTTGCATTTTCAAGATTTTCTTTGGCCTGTTCAACAAGTTTATCAGCTAATGCTTGATTTCAATCCTCTTCTTCATTATTAAGCACGTTTCCTTCTGTTTGTGCTTCTATTCCAGTTACAACAGTTGGGGGTTGAAGTTGCTGAAAACTCTGGGCTGCTACCTTAACACACCAGTCAGCAGCCCATACAAACTCAAGTTGTTCATCATATGAAAGATTTCCAGCTTTGCTTCTGAGTTCAGAGTAGCGTGTCAAGATAGTTTGAGGGTCGACTTGTTCATTCATTTCGAAGATGGAGCGATTTAAAAAAAATATGAAAGTAAAAAGAAGAAAGAATTATAGTTTATTTTGAGGAAAAAAGGTTTGACCAAATTGTAATGCAGACAGGAACAAAAGTGACGGTTAATTTTTTAATTTTTTCTGGTTCCAAACCGCCCAGGCAATTAGAGAGCATATTGGTTTGGGAATCGGACTATCTCTATAAATTAGGTGTATATTTGTTCTGTTATAAATATTAATTCTAGATCATTCTCTGAAACCGTTTATGACAGTTATTATTAATCCCATTCTTTCTTTGATGTTTCTTTATTATCCGGATTAATAATAAGAATGAATCAAAATAAATAATAGTGTTTAATTGGTTATATCTTTTATCCTTGACGGAATGATGTTTGACCGATTATTCATGAATGGATGGAATATATATGTTATTATGGTGGTTCACCACAGTGAGGGCGAATGCGCTGTGTTGTTGTTGTTGTTATTGTTGTTGTTGATAAAAGTTTGTGGGTGAGGGGAAGGTGAGATACGAACTGGTTGGGAAGGTGACGCTGGAGCTGGAGGAAGCGCGCGAGGAATTGGTGGGTTAATGATGGCATTGGAGGAGGGGGAGAAGGAAGAAGACGAGGCAGGAGCAAAGTCAGAACCATCGATAGACATACTGGCAGCCATCAAGTACTAGACTTAGGAACCGAGATAACACTAGTTTGTGAATAGCAATTGCTGATTCTGTACCATGTGTTGTACTTGTTGCTCCATACCAAGAATGACAGATTCTAGACGAGAACTCAATTGCTATCGCTGATCAAATGAGTCCTGTACACCAGTAATTCTGTCATTGCTTTTGTCCAACTTATTACTTATCTCTCCAAGTCGATTCACCACTTCAACTTGTAAGTCCACAATATGAGGGACTAGCTCTTCATACTCCTGTAACCTATCAGTTGATGGGTTGTTTAAAGAAGCAATAACCTGCTTCTGGAATTCTTTGAATTCTGGAGTGAGGAACAGGTTATTCTCGTCGTGCCTTCTCTTAGAGTTAACAACCGCGTTCTCCCTTTTTAGGTACAAAAAACAGCTGCGTCTTAAAGAATAATTCTTCTGCATCTGACTAGCAGCTGCAAAAAACCACGCTTGGCAGTATCAGCACCTCATTGTAGACTTGAGGCTGCCTTACTGTGCTCGTTTTTTGAATGTTGATGTTGAATTCCATCTTGCTCCACAAATTCAACATCTCCAAAATCACCTTCATCAGAATCGTCATCATTCTCATCCCTTTCATACATCTCATCCTCACAGAATTTTTTCCAAGGATCATTGTCAGGACCATAACAGTCTTCGATCCACGGAAACACTATTTTTTGTAGCTTGAGAGAGGGAGACACATTATTCCTTAGGAGACGGAATGGCTTGTCCCAAAAGCCTGCCATACCTCTTGCAAATTGTGAGGGCAGCTTACTGAGATAATGTGTCTCGAGACGACCCAAACAATCCTTCCAGTCCCCACCTTTCTTGATTACATCAAGCAGAGCACCAAGAGATTCTGCCTCAATAACTCGTCAGAATATAAGAACTACTTTGGTCACATCTATATAGGGGGTTAATCTTTAATTATAGATAAATTCATTAAATGATATATATTTTATAGTATTACGTATATTTTAAAGATAGGATAGAAAATGTTAAATCCTTTGATATTTATATCTTTAATTGTTATATATAAAAAGAAAAAAATAAATAAAGTTTAATATTATATAATGTTTTATCTTTATTAAAAAAAATAATAAAATTATTCAAAATATTTATATTTTAGAAGAATTTATTAATTTTTGATTATTATCTTTTTAAAGGTTAATGATTAAAAAGGATGAAACATATAAATAATATATCTTTAGATTGAAAAATATTTTTAGGATTAAACTTTTTAAGGATAAACTAATATGGAATGTTTGACTTTATCCGGACTGGTAAGGAGGACTCGATTCGGAATGGTAATGAGAACTCTCTCATCTGATGTGTAAGTTTCCCCCCGGAAACTTACGCAGTGACTCTTTGTGGTTCTTTCTCTTAGAGAAAGGTTCTCGAATTGCGATAAAAAACATTTATGTTTTTGTCTTCGAACAATTCGAAATGTGTATCTTCTAATGACAAATCTTTTATATATAATTCTTTAAATGATTTATAAATGAAGATTATTCTTCATATTATTAACATACCTGAAGCAAACTGAACATAAAAAATGCAAATGCACTAACAGGACAGCTAAAAACATTTTCATGTCTAATTCCACACCCGAATTTCACCTCCCCTTCTCTCAAAGTTTTCCCTTTATCTAAGCAAAACACCAAAGCCAATGCTTGTTGTGTTCCTCGGTGTTGTTGCTTGGGAATAACCGTACAGAAACAATCAGAAAAGTTCAGGTTTCTGATGTCCTGATCTCAAAGAAGCATATAGTGATGAGCAGCAATCGAGAGCATTTCTCATAGACTATTTTTGCTGCTCAACAGCCAGAGCTTCTTCATCATCCGGATCAAGTCTCCAGGCTTGTATGAATCCCGGATGACACAGTGGGCAGCACGGTCAGCATTTGTTACCATCTGGTCATAAACAAGATTGTTTCTATAGTGCTTGAGTAACAAAGCCAAGTTTTGGTTGTCATTTGGTGACAGCCAAGAAACTGCACGTCGTTGACATTGGAAGTCGTATAAAAATAACAATGCTTTCCGATATTGATTTACTGCTTTATAACTCAAAGGAACTTGAAGAACCTTTGACTTACCATCTTTACTCAGATGAGCTGCATCCGTCACTATAAAATAGAGCATAAAACAAAATTAAGTTATATATACATATTACAATTATAGAAATACCACTATTAAAAACATGTTGTAGAAATATTACATTGAGGTAAAGTGGTAGTCAAATTCGATTCCTCATTTGTTTTGACATAAATCTGCATTCTCACATCTATACCAATTGGTACATTTTTGTTGAATTTGCATTTGACCACAAATTTTGAGAAAAAGGCAACAACCAATTCAGGAGGGCCCACAGTATAAGGGTGCTCTTGATCAGCATTGAATTTCTGACGATTTGCATTGCAAAAGCGCTATAATTTACAATTGCAAATAAAGTAAGTAAGGGTTACATTCCGAGATAAAAAAAAAAGACAATAAAGTTGCTACAGGGACCCTACCCATACAATTTATGGACAAGATGTGAAAACAAGTTTCTCAATAAGCTCAAACAATAATCATTATATTTAGAGTTAAGCTGCAGAATTTATATGACTTATATACGTGATGATCGAAAATGCTGATAGATATATGACTATATAATAATTGCATATAAAGTGCATACATTTGCATGTCAAATTATTGTTTAACCCTGGGAAAAAACTATAAAAACTAGGGTGTTTGTAGCAACTCTCAAATGAAATGGCAAAATAGACTACCTTCCAATGGACTAATGGCTGTTTATAAGCCAAAGTCATAGTTGGTCTTTTGTTTTGCTACAAGAAATCAACAGCATGATCAATTTCATCCAATTCACTCGAAGGATGAGTAATGGCAACATTGTTTGACAGATCGCCTGATGATTGAGCGCTTGATCCAGCAGATGTTGATGCTGCAACATTCTGTTCCTGATCAATTTTTCTCAGACAGCCTCAGCCACGCTTAGCAGGTTGATTTTGAGAATGATTCATGATAAAATAATTGAGAATAAAGAGAGCAATGTGTAATATAGTCTGAAACCCTTCACAATTTAGTATTTATAACTCAAGTCAGTATTTATAACTCAAAAAAAAAAGTTTCAGTATTTTGGGTTTGGGTCTGAAAAATTAAGATTGGGTCTTGAATTAATTTTGGCTTGGGACTGAAAAAATTACATGGTATTTTGCAGCGGCGACATAGAAACCGCTGAAAATACCTATGGTATTTTTCAATGCAGGTCTTATTTGATAAACCCCACTTAATATCCATAAAGAACTATTAAAATAAAGTTTTTTTTTTTTTTTTTTTTTTTTTTTTTGGCTTTTTTCTTGTATTATTTACTTCCATTAAATTTATCATATCTTCATCTTCAACTATCAACAATCGTAATCAATCATATCTTGAAAAAGAGGTCAAGGAGGCTATGGAGAAGCACCTTGGAAATTTATCTTTGAATACAAAAAATTTATATAAATTGCGTCAAGCTCACTGGGAGGTTCATTGTAGTTTTTCTGTGATTGTAATTTTAATAGTAGATAATTTACTACTTGATAATTTATGCATTTTCTATGATATTTTTTTTTGTATGATGTAATAATATAGGTGTGGTGTGCCAAACAAGAATTTGAGGATGGAAACACTGTCAGTGAAGCCAAACTGGTTGCTTTCTTAAGAGAAGTGTCGAGAACTGGCAATATTAAAAATAAAAGAAGTAAATTACCAGATGGTAAAGCTAAGCGACTGGGAAAAGAATCCTTAGCAGGATATGCCAAGGCCGTTGGAGCATTACAAACTGTACAGGCTGCTGTACTTGGTAACAAGAATCCACCAGCTCGTGGTACTCTTGTTAAAAACCTTCTCAGTGATTACGACCGAGAAAATGCTATCAGACGAAGAATTGAATATGAAGATCGTGGTACTAACACCATCAACGATGGTTATACTCTTGATGAATTGAGACTTATTTCTCGATACCAGTTCAATCGTAACACACCGTATCATTTACGCAACCGATTGGATTTTTTATTGGGACATGCTATCCTTGGTCGTGGCAAAACCAAGCGGATGATGCAATTGCCTGATTTGTTCTCTACTGAACTTGCGGATGAAGGACCATCTAAGTGCATCTCGCTTGTTATTACGATGAATAAGGGGAAGACAAACCAACATAGGCGTTTAGAGTATGGTGCTGCTATATGACACCGCAGTGTGGAGGTGTGCCCATTAGGCGCTATGGCCTTCCATTTTTTTTGCAGGTGGCACATGGAAAACGAGTCATTCCCTGAGTTCACAGCACGTCAAGATTGGTACGATATCCATGTTCTAAAAGGATTAGATCGTACCAAACCAATTACCTACAATACTCAGCGGGATGGCTATATGGAAGCGCTTAATGCAGTTGGTGTTAACTCGAGCAAAATAACACACATAAACCGAGGAAGTGCTCTTCGCGCTATTGCGGACCAGGACGTTCCAGATAATGAGCAGTGGCGAATTGGGAGATGGGGCTCTGATAGAATGGTGGGATGCTACCTGACAAGCTTGCCAAAGCAAGCTATGCGTGCGTTAGCTGGTTTTTATTCACAAAAAGCTGGTGCTTTCTGGTTGCCACGTTCTGCAGTAGACCCACCTCAGGAGTTGCAAAGACTCATATTCCCCAAGATAGAATATTGGGAAAATATGTTTGAACGTGGTGCCATACAAAAAGATTTGGCTGGTCCAAATTTTTTAGTACTTTTAAAATATTTACGCATTGTTTTCTTGCAGGTAATAACTTCTATATACTATACATAATTGTGCTATTATTGATTTGATTTTCTAACTTGACTATTTTTAAATATTAAGGACTCTGTTGTATTAAAGCAGCAGCACCCTACTCATTTTCTGTGGAGCCATGCGATCTTTGATAATCCATTATACAAGCAATATGAGATTGACCTCTCTTCTCAGCTTGTAAGTGTCAATGAAGCAGAATAGCCGCTCAATGTACAGATTGAACGGGTCTTGCCCCATCTCACCAACATCCTGCGAGCATCACTTGGAAATATATCGGGTGACATTGATGGTATTAAAAACACCATCAATAATCTGAATGTATCACAACAAGCAGGATTTGCAAATGTCACGGAAGCTGTGAATGGCATTTTTTCAAATCCACTGTACTTATCGCGAACTCCTACAAACTTCCATAAACAAGGTATGATCACTACAGCAGGAGAGGTAGCCCAAGATAGCAGTGACCATACTTTTGCAGATGATAGTCCCTCTCTACCATCATCATCTGTACCATCATCATCTATATCATCATCACTATCATCATCATCTCCTCCACAGTACACTTTAAATCGAAAGTTTTGTACAGTTACTGATGTATGGCGTGAGTATGACCATGGAGTTGCGGGGAATCCTTCTGTTCGAAGCCTTGAAGATAAATATAAGACGAAGTGGAGAAAGAATAGTACGGAGTCAAGGTTCTTCAGCAGAAGGAAGATAATTTATGAAGAAGTAAAGAGAATAGCAAATGATCGGCATATCTCTTTTTCTGACGCAGCACAAGTCTTGGAAGATACAAGACGTGATTTAAAAATAAGTATAGACAAACTAACCAAAAAAATATCAGAACAACATAAAGAACAACAGTGATTTCTTTTTATTTATTATTTCAATTACTCATTTCTCATTACTGTACTTTCAATTATTAAGCTCCAATATTTTCATTATCTACTCTCCCGATTACTACATACTACTTACATACGTACAACTTTCCATAATCTATACAATCGTAGCAAAACAAATTTACAAAAAAAAAAAAAAAAAAAAAAAAAAAAAGCAAAAAAAAACCATAAACACAAACATAAACACAAACACAAACAAAAAACATAATTCCTAATGTGTTTCTTTTTTTTTTCATATTGTTACCTCTCTCTTTGGGTTTTGTATCTCTTTCTCTCTTCCTCTCTCTTTCTCTTTCTCTTTCTCTTTTCCTCTCTCTTATATTTTTTTATCAACATAACAACTTTATTATTATTATAGTACTATGTATTCTCATTATATTAAATAAACCAGTACCGGAAGTATTTTATTTACAAGGAGTAATAATTAAATTTATCTTTGTCCATTTTTACTTCAAATTGGATTCGGATTAAAAAAATATATACTAAAATATTTAGTATAAATAGGATAGTTTCTTCTCTTCCTTGCAAAATAACAATTCTTTCACACTCTTCATTTTATTTAAAATAAACTCATTTCCTGACTACGTACATATTTGACCTATTGAATTTCTTGGAAATAAAAAACCGCCCTTTTATTTCTTTTTCTCTTGAATCTTTAACTCGGAATTTATTATAATTTCTTTTTATTCTATTAAAAATGATCCGAACGGGCCGTAACAACACAATACTCTACCATCCACTTCACTGTATTCTCCTTATTTAGATGTTTGAAAAAATGATATTTTCTGATCTCTGTATCTTTAATCTGGATAAAGCTTTTTTCACTTTATCATCCTCACAACTTTTACCTCCTTCCTGAATTATGTATTTTACTAAAAAGTAATAGAAATATTTTCATGGTCTATTCAACTGTTCATTTTATACAAACTGCATATAAAATGAACAGTTTTTAATCTGAAAGTTAAATTAAAGAATTTGATAGTTTATTCCACAAGCAATAATATTTGAAAACTTCCTTCGAAATGGTTTTAGCTGACATCCGATTGTACCTACTATAGTCCAAATTTTTAAGAGAAGGAGTAGCTTTATACACGTGATAAATTATTTTAGAAAGTGTTTGATTTGCATGAAACAGCCATTTTAACCTGCAATGAAAATATTTGTTGATGTGGTCTAGCTAGTTGTTCAAGTTTGGTAAAAGCTCCCAGTACTTAAAAGAAGTACAAGTTATAAAGAGAAACACTAAAGAAAGCAAGTACTGTTATATTAGGGTCATTTTTTTTATTATATCTTCCTGTTTTCTCATTTTAAAAGCAATATTCTACATTCTGATGGTTAGCTTCTGTGGCTTCCAATATGCTATAAAGATTCCATTTCGTGAATGTTGAAAGTAAATCAGACATCAAATTTTCTTCTGTATATCTGTCGGGTTATGCTTCAAAATACTTTCTCGGCATTGAAATGTTATGATCACACTGGTAAAAAAAAAAGCAATGTATGATGTCTGGGACAAATTTTGGAAGGTTTAAACATGGACAACAACCTCAGAAGCTCATATTTTATTAAGTGAATTTATTCATAATTTTAATTTTTTTTTCAGGAACAGACTCAACAGAGGAAATTTCATCGTGGGTCTGAAGCTCTGCTAAATTTATCGGACCTTGGTCTCAGACCCACTGTGAGAGTTGAAAATACCCACACAGTATTTTGGATGGTGATGGTAATAGTGATGAGATGCCAAATAACGAAGACGATATGTACTAATTACGGTCTATTGCACCGGATACTATCGCAGTAGCTGCTGCAACAGAAACAGTTTCGGTCCAACCACAGAAAAACAAAGTTAATAAACCTTTGCCAAAAAATCGTCATGATAAATATACTTACCATTCACCAGACATTATGAAACAAGCATTGGTTCTTAAAGCTGCTGGCTGATCTTACAGAAAAATTTCCGCATTAATGAATATACCAAGAGGTACTATTCACAAGCATAAAAAACGAGCCCAAACTAGAAAAGGAAAAGCAAATCCAATTAAGCATAAACGAGTTATGCCATCAAAAATTACAGAAAATGGTGGCAGATTTCTTTTACAAAGCGTGACAGATAACAACACCATTACTTTGGATCAACTTCAGCACGTATACTTTCAAAAATTTGGAATACGATTAGCAGCATCAACAATATATTGATATCTCGTATACAAATGCCGAATGACAATCAAGCGTGCACACCTGTATCCAGAGCACCGAACTGACGACGATACCAAAAACTTTTGAGTACAGTTTGTCAAGAATTATATTGAAATAAAAATTTTAGATTATCAACATAATTGTGTATTTGTTGATGAAGCATCAGTTATGGCGAACATGAGACATAACTATGCATGGTCTGTAGCTGGAGAAGTAGCTCATGTTAAAGAGTGGGACTACCACAGATAAGGTAGCCACCACTTGGGATATTATCCCGGTCGACCCCCCAATTTGACACGTGGTGGAGGTTCCCTTGTTGAAAAGTCTGTCAAAATAAAAGAAAAGAAAAAGGTAAAAGTAAAAATGAAAGAGCTAGAAAAGATGAAGATTTATTAATTCGCGGCTAAACCGCCTATATTTATACATACTTGAATGGTCACATGACCACCCAAGAATCAATTCTAATTCACAAATCACGTGAACCTTATCTTTGGTCTGACCAAACAAAGCTACCACACAACGTGTCATCACTGTCGCGTCTGAAGCGGGTTTTGTTCCCAGTTCCGCGTCAGCTCCAAATGTGACGTCGAAGCGACGATTCCAACCCAGGAATCCAGGTCGTCGCCGGGTAAATACTTCTACCTAATGTATTTACCCGTTGGTTACTTTTATTCATCACCCATCTGTTTCTCCTATATTCTTTCATACATTGTCTCCCTTATTTCCATTTATATTATTTATTATTATTACCTCCGTCGTCTCTCCCGTTAATAATATCCTTTTCCTTTTATGTTATTATGAAAGATCATCTTTATGATCTTTAATTAATTCTTTTGTGTTGTCTCATATGAATCATATTGATCCATATTCTGTTTTTAATTTATTTATTTTTGATTTTCATTATTTCTTATTCTTATCAAGACAACGATCATGTCGTTTGCATAATATTATTATTTTAATAATATTATCATGTTCATA
>JAEPRB010000522.1:0-15313 GCA_016758965.1 Circinella minor
ACGATATTATAATCGCTGTTGGCGCTATATTCGCGCATATAATGATATGAAAGATGGAAACGAAGCATTTAAACTCGTTGAAAAATTCACCTCAAAAAGATATCTTTCTCACCGCAAACCAGGTCTTCATGATTAATATACTTTCTCTCATTTTTTTCTTCTCTTTATATCTTTTTATTATGTATTCTTTTTTTTTGCTTATTATTTTTTTCCTTGATATTTTCTTTACATATATATATATACTCTTTTTATTTTCCACAATTTTTTTTAAAAAACAATAAAAATAACTCAAACTTTTTTGACTCTTATACGTATTATATATAAGTATGCTGAATATAGGGTTTAATATACCTTTAACCGTGGATATAATATTATCCAATGGGACTTAAAATATTTTCAATTTTCGACAATTGACGGTTTAAGTCAGTATGCACCGTAGTAAGTGATATAAATGATATGATTTTATTTATTTCTAAAAGTGATTATTGTTCAGATTCATCAGATGGAACAATGTTTTTAAATATGAAAATATATGATAAAATGGATAATAATAATGTAATGGCAATGGATGGTGGATATACTCTTTTTATTAATAAATTTATAGAATTATCAAAATTAAAGAATAAAGAATTTGAAAATAATAATTTTGTGTTTCCTATATGTAAAGATAATAAAATTAAATTAACAGAACCTGAAAAACACTTTAATAATGTATTTGGTAGCTTTAGGTCTAAAATAGAAAATCAATTTGCTGAGTTAGGTAATAAATTTATTAGATTTAATAATAATTCTTCTACTGTTCGAATGGATAATACGTATAAAATTTTATAATCTTCAATTTCGTGTAGCTTGTTTATTAAAGAATATTACAAAATTTGTTGAACTATTTAATATTCCTATTTTACCACATCATAAATTATGGGAAATTGAAAATTTTGAGTTTCCTTCTGAAAAAAATTTAATTGATATAGTTATTACAAACGAAGAAGTAAATAAAGAGAAACTAAATAAAATGGTTGATTTACAAAATAATTTTATAAATCTAAATTTAAATAAGAGTATAAACATTAATACGTAATGAATATAGTGATAGTAGTAATGATAGTAATGATAATAAAAATTTAGATAGTAGTGGAGATGATGTTCCAAAATTAAATGAAAAGAAAAGAAAACGTAAAAATAAATCAAAATCAAAAAATATAAAAACATATGAAGTTGAAAAAGTAATTAATCATAAAATAGAAAATAATAAATATTTCTTTTTAGTTAAATGGAAATACTATAATGATGATAATAATAGCTATATACCATATGATAATTTTAATCAAAAAGATATAATAAATAACTATTTAAATAAAAATAATATTATAATATAAAGTTTTTATATATCAATTTAACCAATAATAGCTACCATGACAAACCATTAAAATGTGATTTCTATAAAAATTAAAAACCATTTATTTTATAATATAATTATTAATATATGAATATTACTTGTTCTTGATATATGAGCATACATAAATAAACATTTATTATCTCTCTTGCCAATATGTTCATCCTATATATATACGATAAATTCAATGTAGATTACTGGTTTAGATAGTTTGATTGAATTCATTTTATCTTGCTCCAACCTCATATTTTATATAATTACTAAAAAAGGTAAAAAGTGTATCACTAAGATTGAAATACAGAAGGTAATGAACAACCTCTGATTGGTACTCCTTTTAAAAAAGAATGAAAAAGGAGAATGACCCATAAGTTGCAAAATATTAATAAAAAGAGGGGGTTATAAGGATATCGAAATTGAGATAAACAACCGTTGTATTTTTTTTCAAAGATGAATTGATTTTTTTTATTTTCTTGACTACTAGATAGAGAAATAATAATATATTGTTTATTTTTTAAAATTATCATAATGTAAACAAAAGAGCATAAAAAATCAACCATAAACCTATTAACATTGTTGTATCCAACACATATTATTCATAAAGATAATTATTTGTCATTTTAATTATTAAAGTACAGCGTATTTTAATTATGCTTTGCTGACATTTCGTGTACTTCCCTATTTGGACCATGATTTGTAAGAACACAGAAGTCCGTCTTCTATAATGATAACAGATAACAGCTGCGTAGATATACCATATCGTCAACCGCTCAAAGTCTAATCTTAATATCATTAATCTTATATTCATAATTCACACGGCCATGACAAATTTAAATCTTACATATAGCTATATACACATACCAATATATATCCCACCGATAATAAGATTCATATAAATAGAGTTAATATTTTATTTTAATAAACTTCAGTTCAATTATTGTTCTTTTGGGTCTCGTTGACTTTTTAACGTCTCTTTATTTTTATTATATTTGATTGATATAACAAACATTATATAATTCTCTACAAAAACAAGACAGAATAATGAATCACATAAATTATAAACTATGATAACAATAATGAAAATTATCTTTACATATTTCTACTAAATTATAAATTGCTGTTAAAAAAAGGTGATATGATACAATATACAGTAAAGTTAATTAATAATATAATATATGTAGAACCAAATAAGTTAATTGTTCGACTTTTTATTATTTGCTTATAATAACAATAAACCTTTAAAATATTACGTATTATCCTTACAAATGAAATACTCCCAATTATATGCTAGAGAAGTGTAAGAAGAAAAAGTAACACATACTATAAAATCATCATAACATATAAATCAGGTATATTTATAATGTATACTAAATGCAAATAAAAAAATATAAGTACTTACGTTTCTTCTATATGGTTGGTATGCTTATTATCAAGTACAATAATTGCTATACCGGTTATCTATAGTATAACAAAAGAAAGATATTTTAACTGCAACAGAGTGAGCGAAAAAGGGATAATAGTATATTTAATACTTGAATACATAATTCAACTGTGTCCTAAGCCCAATACGTAGCAAAGATATTTTTTATTGATATGGGAATGGACCATTATTTCTTTCTCCTGTATTATGATATAATCTTTATGAGTAATATTTTATGTTATAGAAAATATAAATAAACAACTAGAAATATAAAATGTTGCTATTTAGATTACAAGCCAGTTTATTTATTTGGATAGTTATAGTATATATATAATATAATAGATCCGTATAGATATAGATTGTTACTATATCTCTCTTTTGAAACTATTGAGTGGATTTGATAGCTTTTTTTCGGTTTACTTTTGTAATTACGTTATTCTATAGTGGCAAATGTTTTGACTTTTGACTTTTGCCAGTAATATAATAATGCATACTAAGTAATGTATGTAACTAGGTAATAAGTGCCTCTTTCCAAATAGTCGATACTTATCCATTCTAGTTGTCTGTATAAATAAAATTATCTGCCGTTTGAGTATGGAAAGGCACGAAAATGACAAAAGCAGTAAAGGGGGTTTAGAAAAATCAATAGGAAAGGGCATTCTTGTTATTTCTCGATTTTATGCTCTTATATTTTTATTCAAATGTGTATATGTATCTTTTTTTTCAACTCCTCAACATTTTTTCTCTTACTTTTGTTTTATATAATTAAAAGAGCATCAACAAAACCATTGTCTATTTGAATAAGAGTAAAAATAAAGACAAACTCGATCCATTATCAAATCCGTCACAAGGATCGATCCACGTCATCGAAATGAATAATGATATTTCGATCCAATATTCTTTTAGTTATGAATAACGTTTAAAGTTATCGAGATAGCAATAAAAAATTGATTCATTGTCTATTCCATTAAGGAAAGAGGAATATTAACAAAAAAAAAGGGAGTACACATCCAAAAAATAAAAGTAAAATCGATCGATTATCAAATCCATCACGTCATGGCACCGAAACAGTATCGTAATCTAGCCAGTCTTTTGAATCTTATTTCTTTGAATTATTCGTAGTTCGGTTTCTCGCAGTAATGTCGTCTTTCATACTTCATCATTTTTTTTCGCGTGTTGACTATCCATTAAGCTAGTGATACACCGCTTTTATGTAAATCCGAAAGGCCACAACACATGCCCTTTCATCTTACAATAATATGTAATACAATATAATCTTTGAACCGGTTCTTTCAGGTAACTTTAATAAGAATAAAAGCCTAAATACGATACCTAAAATATATTTAGCCAAGAAGCAAATCACGCCTAGCTGTTAGTACGTATCTATAAACAATAGTAGATGTTATTTATAGTTAATTTATTAAGTCACTAAGTTCATCCCAGGTTCTTCTTAACTGATATTCTCATTTTTGTTAACGGGTTTCTTAATGATTATAAAAGTTATAATACTTGTAATAGACACAAGATGGATAGTTGTACCATATGAGGTAGCACGTTGGTAATAAATTATAATAATAGGATAGTCTATCCATAAAAAAAGTGTTAATAAAAAAAGGAGGAGTTAATAAATACAGAAAAGGTTATTCAAGATAGAAAAATAAAAAAAAAGAAAGAACAGAGGGAGGAATATATAGTAATATATAAAGAAAGAAGTTGGTATGAGGATAGAATGTAAGAGCAAAGACATGTTAGTTATCATTTGTGTCAGAATTCACTTGTTCTTCTAACAAAGCAGCTATTGTTTCAAGCTCGTCATTGCCATCGTCTTCATCCTCATCATTATCATCTTCTGAAGAAGCACAATCATCATCTATTCCTGATTGTGATTCCACAAACACAGAAGCTATAGTTGCATCTGTAATCATCCTGTTAAATTCTACTATTTCTTCTTCAGTTACTAAATGTCCAAGTAGAATTGAGTGTTGATTGAAGCAATTATATACTTGGGTCATTTTTGCATATAGCAAAACTACAAGCCCTTGTTATTCAAGATCCTCAGTATCCTGAAGGCTATCTATTAGAGCACGTAGACGAATTAGAAGCCCTGCAGAATAGAGAATTGTATATCTGGATTCGTTCTATAAAAAAGAAATATGATTTAGAAAAACACAAAGCAACAACAACATTCATTATAAATACAAACCTTAATTATTGCTATTTCTTCTTCTGCTCTCTTATTCTGATGCATTGCAAGGTATGGATTACTTCGATCATTAACAACATCATGTTCATTACGCCAATTGCTGTCTTTTTTCAGTATATCATTTGCATGAAGTGCTATATATTCTAATTGTGAGTAAAAAGTCTAATGTAGGGCTTATGTTACATAATACATACCTTCTGATTCATTCACTGTTCTATTGTAATTGTTAACTGCTGTAGTTAATTTTTTCAAAGCTTTGCTAAGCTGAGTTGATAGAGTTACAGCACGCTTATGTCCTATTTTATAATATTTGTTATAAAATATTACATCTTTTTTTTAGGTCCATAAATCAATATAACTTAAAATACCTGTACGTCGAGTATACATTAACTTATTGATAAAGTCATACGCTAGAACAGCATACCGCACTTTATCAGTTTCATTTAGTCGTTGGCTTCTTAAAACAGTGCTTGCAGTTTGACGAAGTGAGTTCGCATATTCACATCATTGTTGCTGAAGTAATTGGACATCGTAGCCTCTTAATTGATTATTTGTTTCATGAAGTATCCCATTTGCTTTTTTATACTTCTTTAAAATTGTTCGTCCTAAAGCAAGTTAAAGAAATTAGTATTGCCTAACCGTGACTAGATCATCAAGTGATATTTAATTACCAAGTGCTTCGAACTTTTGTTCATGATAGTGATTTACTAGTAAGTTTAAGAAAAGATGTCGATTGAACTCTGTCATGTATCGTGTTGGTATGACGAACGGGCTCATAAATGATCAAAATCGTTCGCAACCTTCACCGTCAATCAAACCAAGATTTGGTATCAGCTTTGGATGGTATTGTGCTTGGCACGAAGCTTCATGACCGTAAATGTCGAAAGCACCGATGGTTAATGGCGCTTCCTTCAGATCAGATATCTTTTCAGTACACTTTTGATAAAGAGTTAGAATTAAAGAGTATATAATTGATTAGTTTTAAAAATACATACTTCTATAGCTTTGTCAAGTTTACACGAGACATCATAAGCAATACATAGGTTTGTGCCATATGTCTCTTTGACCTGGTTCAATATGCTCAACGGATACTCAATTCTAAAATATAATTAGCATATTAGCACATTAGTACGTTTATCTTTTCTTTAAATAACATTTTAAATCAATTACTTTTCTCCTGTTGTTTGCATATCCACGAGAGCTAGAACAAAATCATGGCGAGAACATATGGACGCAAATACCCCAGTGGTTGGCACAAATGTGCTCCTTGAACCAGATTTTGATAAGGATTTCCATCCTTCACAGTAGTTGTCCGTAGTAGGTAGCTCAGCTCGAGAGCTACTACTAGCCAAAGAGTCCACTACGTTCTCTGTTGAAGAACGGCCACGTTTATATATGGTATCAAATTAGCCATATGACATGATATTATAACATTAAATAGCAAAAACGCATGCTCACTTTATACCCGGAAGTAACATCATTGTTGGCTTTCCACAATGTATTTATGATCTCTGCACAGGGATCAACAGCAGAAGAATCAAAGCTTTGATTAAATCGTTTCAATTGGAAGTTTCCATCCATTGATATTGGCACCATTAATCCATCGGATTTCTTTTTAAATTGTAAAATGTTAGATTTAGTGCGTAGCCTGTAGAATTATTAACTCATTTTCAATAATATATATATATACCATTTGGGAACAGATTGGACATGTTCTATGCTGTATGTTGCAGAGTGAATTAATGTCATTATCCAAGAGAAGCTTAAATTTGGAATAGTTGACTAGAGCTGGATATAACGTATTGCGCAATGTAGGAGGAAGAGACTATTTCATAAAACTTAATAACTATTTTCAATGGTAGATTTGTTCTTATTATAACGCTTACAGTCTTTTTATAATCAGCTTTCATCAAATCAAAAATGGTGTTAATTGGTACACGACCGACCAATCTCATGTTATGGCATCGACGAATTACTTCAATGTGAATTGCTATTTTTGTGTTGGTGGGAGTAGTGGGAAAAAGATGCTTTTCGAGAAGCACAACAGGAAGAGAACGCTGCTCATCGGGACAATTGTTACAGTGTTGAAAAGTATGTTGACGTACCCCTAAACCCACAATATGTTATGTCTCAGTATTTAATCGTTTGGTATTTTCTTTGAACATTGATGCTTACCACACAAAAAAATGCAAGTAACTGTTTGCTGTCTCTTGTATTTTGCATCGCAAGTACAGTCAGGGATTGCTGGTGTATCCAATGATTGGATATCAATTGGGTTCCTCGCAATTCCAAGAAGATAAGCACTTTTGAGCTTTGGAAGCAAATCTATCCAACTAATATCAAAGCGCTCCTTTTTGCTCAAGCGGTGAGTTTTATAAGGGCGTCTTTGTGTTGCTGGTTCTTCATTCCCTTCATCGCTACCCTCATACCCGTAATCTTGTTCAGCCATGTCATCTACATGTTCCCATTGACTGTTCGTGTTGTCAAGATCTAAGTTCAAGGATTCTTGCTCTTGGTATTGTTGCTCGCCCTGTTCTTCTTGTCGTCTTTCGCGACTATTGCTTCGTTTCGAACGTTTCGGTGTATCTACAATAATATCAAATTCCTCATCACTGCTATTGTATCCATTAATAGAACCATATAAAGGGAGTTTTCTCGAGCGACCCATAATTTAGTAATAAAATAAGCACAAATAAAAAAAGGCAGAGGAAGAAAAAGAAAGTTTATTACGCACTGGGATTTAGAAAATAAGGTACCGGGTGGCAGGAAGCCAAAAAGAGAAAAAAGCAGTCAAGACAGCTGAGTGGAATTTTTGGCAATCAATCAGTAGAGAGACCGTTTGAGAACCAGCAAATATTGTAGATAGAGTAGGTGAAATACTGTAGTGGGGACTTCGTCTTGTATAGCTCAACGGTAAGAGTCGGAGAAGTGAGTATCACTAGGACTCATCTTGGACGCAAAAGATAAAATTAATGGGACGCGAAATTAAAATTATAGTGTGCGCAAAAGTGTAAATTCATAATGCGCAAATTTGAAAATTATCTTCGGCGAAATTGAAATGGAGGGGTGTCACTAAAAAAGGTGTACAATCAAAAAGGTGTACTTTTTGAAAGAGCGGCATGAGAAACAGAGTCATGGCAGGAAAAAAGTACAAGAAATACTCGAATCTTAATACTATCACTATACAATAACAATAATGTCAAAATACATTACTTTTTTCCAAAAAAAGTTTGAAACGGAGCCTTATGAGGCAATTGGTACGTATAAGCGTCATTTGAGAATTTATAAAATACAAGATAGATATAAATATAATAGAATAAATAGCATAAAATGTTTAAAAATAAAGGGATATTAAATGAATGACTTATATTTCAAAATTGTGAAAGAGAATCAAAAACAATAACGCCTGGGACTCTTCTTGTAATAATCAATATATTTATACATAATAAAGACAATATCTCAATAAAATTGGCAATATTTTAAGCATAGTAGTTCATTAAATAAAATATAAATATAATGTGTGATTCTATGTTTGCTATCATATAAAAATGACCAGTATGTTTTTGGCATAGTTTTATTTGTTTTCTTTTTTTTTTATATTACTAGTAAAGCAGATAGTATTACTTTTCAGTATATTAATAATTAATAGTATTTTTTTAGTATTAACTATTATGAAATTATTTTAGTTGACCACAATAAATATTATGATTTGCTTTGACATATTGTGTAGAAAAGTGCATCTAGTATACTATCAAGCTCTCAAACCCTATTGTACACCTTTTTCCATGAATGACATTGCGGGATTTAAAAAAGTACACCTTTTTGATTGTACACCTTTTTTCGTGTTTCCCGAAATGGAGGTCCCCGTGAAAGTAAAAATGGGCGGGGGGGACGCGAAGTAATAGGAAAAATCCAATATAAATTTAGAAAGAATGCATTGAGATGATAATATTATCTAAATATAGTATTAATGTTATAAGTTACTTTATATTGGAATGATAATTACATATAATATTTTATTAATATTTTTCTTCTTAAAGATGTTTAATAAATAAATAAAACTTAATTACTCAGTTATTATACAAAGTTCCTACAACCGATGATTCGGATAAATTTACAAAAAGATATTTCGGTCACCGACTAGCGAATCATAACTACTACTTCAAAGTGATGCAAAGTTTAAAAAAAAAATCGCATAAAAAAAAAGCTTCGATCCCTCCGCCCCTTTTCAATCTTTTTTTTCTCTCATCTTTTCATATTTTTTACTTAATATGTTCCGCAACTGTCGTCAATCGTTTAGACTACTTCATACTTCTCGTTCTATTAAAGGGTCTCAAAAGGCTTTAACTCCTTTGACTAATGAAAAAATCACTAATATTAAACGTAGTGATAAATTTAAACAGGTACACAAACACCTTTTTCTTTTTTCGTTGTTTCAACTTATGAAAGCAAAAACCAAACTAACTTTTCTTTTTTTTTTTTTGCAAGTTGGAACAAAGTGATGTTGACTATTTTCGAACTGTTTTAACGAGTAATAATATTGTTCACGATGAAACATCGAATCCCGAAAATTCAACAATGACACCTTACAATACTGACTTTTTTAACTTGCACCGTGGTGCTTCAAAGTAAAAAAAAACTTGGTTTCTTTTTTTTTCGTCTCAAGATTAAAAAAAAGAGCTACGACTCATATATATATATCAATATCTAATTATTTATTTTATTTTTATATACAGACTTTGTCTATTTCCAACAGAAACCAGTCAAGTATCAAAAATTCTTAAATATTGTAATGACCAAAAATTAGCTGTTGTACCTCAAGGTGGTAATACGGGCGTAAGTGGTGGTCAAAACCCTTTATTTGATGAAATCATTGTGAATATGTCCAAGATGAATAAAATTCGTTCCTTCAATGATATTTCCGGTATTGCCGTTGTGGATGCTGGTGTTGTATTGGAAAGTTTGGATAATTATGTTGCACCTTTGGGTTATACGGTTCCGTTAGATTTAGGTGCTAAAGGTTCTTGTCAATTAGGTGGTAATGTCAGTACCAATGCAGGTGGTTTACGATTAATGAAATTTGGTAGTCTTCATGGTAGTGTTCTTGGATTGGAAGTGGTATGTTTGTTTTTTGTTTGGTCTGGAGAAAAAAGGGTTTTTCACACGATATAACTTTACTTCGGGTTGTTGTCAAACGTGTGTGTGGGGGGAAACAAAAAAAAATTGCGGAGATAAGGATTTTTTTATATCTTGAAATCTTATCAAGGGTTTATTATTCTACATAATATTTATAGGTCTTACCAGATGGTACCGTAATGGATAATTTATCCACATTACGTAAGGATAATACTGGTTATGATCTGAAACAATTATTTATTGGTGCAGAAGGTACATTGGGTTTAATCACTGGTGTATCTATTATGACTCCTAGAAAACCAACGGTATGTGAACTATATTTTGTTTTTGAATTAAAAGGAAAAAGATGGATAGATATATTCTTAATAAATGAAAAATATTCCTTTTTTTATTACTAATAAATTTATATATATTATTACTATTATAATCAGTCTGTCAATATTGCCATGTTGGCATTAGAATCGTTTGATGATGTTCAAAAGGCTTTTGTTATGGCAAAAGAAGATTTATCCGAAATTTTGTCTGGTATGTTAATGTATAAGAGAAGGATGGAGTGAATTAGTTTTTTTTTCGATTGAAGAAAAAAAAAAAAAGAGAAAAAGTTGAAATGATATTATTATGTGTATTCATATATATTTGATTTTTTTTAGGATTTGAATTCTGGGATCGTGAATCAATGGAACTTGTCAAAAGAGTTATGTTGACCGACAAGGATTTTCCAATTGAAGCAAATACCAAATTTTATGCACTTTTGGAAACACAAGGTAGTCGTCAAGAACATGACCAAGAGGTAATTTTATATATTCAGCTTGACCAATGTGGTATAATTCACATTATTTACTGTTATGAGTTCATTTTATATGTTTTAATTAACTCGATAAAAAACATTTGATTTCTTGCAGAAAATTGATACATATCTTACAAGACTTATGGAAACTAATGTTGCTCAAGATGGTGTAATGGCACAAGATGAAAAGCAGGTAACTTTTAAAAAAAACTACAATGAGTAATAATTATCGGGGAAAATTGAGATTGATAGTCTTTTTTGTTATTAATGATATTATCTGTGACCCTTTCTCTTAATAAATTATTATTATATTAAACATAGACTACTGCTTTATGGCAATGGCGTGAACGTATCCCTGAAGCTATTGTTCAATCAGGTACTGCCATGACATATGATGTTGCGATGGATGTTCAATTATTATACAAACTAGTTGAAGATGTCAAACAACATTATAGTGAACGTGGTCTTCTTGATAAAGTATATAAGAATGTGATTGGTTTTGGTCACGTTGGTGATGGTGTACGTTTATTATTATTATTATAGTCGTAGAAAAACAGAAAAGCTTGACAAACAAACATATTTAACTAATTATTTACATTTTATATAATATTATAGAATTTACATATCATGGCAAATATTCCTGATCATGATTATAGTGTTCAAAAAGATATGGATAAATTTGTTTACGATTGGACCAGTAAGTCTTGTAAAAAAAAGGGTGGGGAGGAAAGGTTCTGTAAATTTTGCTGGGGGGGAGAATAAGTCATTATATATTAACCAAAAAAAAATTGTTAAATGTTTTTTTTTTCTTTTTATTACGTAATTTTTTTTATAAAGTTAAACATAATGGATCAATTACTGCTGAACATGGTATTGGTGTTGCAAAGGTTAATTATATGACCCGTTGTAAGACGGACGTTCAAATTCGTTTAATGCAAAGCATTAAGAACGCTATTGATCCAAATGGTATCATGAATCCTTATAAGGTTGTACCTGGTGTTTTATAATATATATATATATATATAATAATATTAACTATAATTAAAAAAGTTTATTATACATGTATACATAATAATGTTCATGAGACATAAAAAAAATTGTCACTATCATAGAAAAAATGAAAAATAAAATAGTTTGATAAATTATAGAGAGAAGCTAAAATGGGAGGAATTATGATACGTAAAATAAAAGTGATGTTTTATTATTATTGTTGTTGTTGTTGTTATGGAACGAAATAATACAAGTAGACAATTTGTTTATGGGGGGTGTTGTTCTGTGGCCATAGCAATAATCACCATGACAACTCATTATGAGATATAGACTATTAAAATGTGGAAAGCGTGTGTATACCCTTTAGGAACGTTTTAATGACAGTTATCTAATCTACAATTCAATTACGTATTTAACTGTCACTACTCCCCTTTGAACAGAAAAATTTAGTGCTACGTAAGTACGTATCCATTCATATATTTATAAGTTCACAAATGATGTTGCCCCCAAGTTACATATCATTTTGTTTCATTTGTCAATGGTCTGCAGCTTTTAAATATTCTTAATATTACGCACGATAGCGAGTTTACGAAGAATAAAACAAGTAAATATATTATAAATGTTTTCATTGTTATTCTATATGTCCTCAGCTATAATCTACATTTTTATAGTATTACGTATTCTTTTGTTATACAATAAAAAGCTCCATTGAAAATAATAAAACAGCATGTAGTCAGTAAACTAATATAATTAAAAGCCATTGTATATGTACTATGCATATATTGTAAATATATATATAAAGTTACTGTAACGGTATTTATTATAAATTGTGTGAAGAGAAGGAAAATTAATTAGCTAAGTGCTGCATACAAATTTACCTTTTGGGTTTTTTTCTTATTTTTCCCCCCTCTCCAAATTGAAAGCGAAATATGAATTTTCCTTATAATGTAAGGTGTCTTACACCATTATTCCATTATTCCATTATTTTTTTGATTCTTTTCTAAATATCAACTCATGATTTATTTTTCATAGCTTAACGATCTAACATGGATCGATAATGAACATTCTCGTAACAAGGAAAACATATATTGTTATTGTGGTGGTCCATTTACAGAGTAAATTATTTATTATTATTTTTTTCAACTAATCGATCTAACACTCCGAGGTAAATTCATTCAGAGTAGAACTCTAACACTAATATATATATATATATATATATATTCTATTTAGGGATAAACCAATGACACACTGCGATTCATGTCAACAAATTTTTCATGCTGGTAACTAAGGAAAAAGAAAAGAAAGTTTACTCTTATTATTGTTAAACTCATTTCAATATATATACCGACTAACTGAATACTTTTGTGTTTCCGTATCTATCTCCTGAAAAATTATCATGCTTGAGAGGTTGCTATGGTGATCTCATCACATTTTTTAAACTTTACTTTTTTGGTGGCATAAAAATAAACATTTCACTCAAATAAAAGTAAAGTTGGAAAACAAATTTGTAGGAACAAGCGCACCAATGATAAGAAAAAAAATGTTTGTTGTCTTTACAGCGTTGGAAATTGATTTTGGCACACAAAAATAAAAATGAGTTATGATTTTTGGTAAGCTACCTAAGCGAAATTGAGCCAAAGAGCTTGGGAATTGATTTATCGCACGCAAAATAAGTGTTATTCGTCTTCAAAAGTGATTTGCCTACGAATCATTTAAGCTAAAAGAATCAAGAAGAAGCCTAGATAATAAATATACAGCTTCGAACGAGTTATAAATATAATTGTCTTGTTTAACCAATTTGCCATGACAATTTATTGCCATTGTGCCCAAACCATGTCCTATACCATAATCAAAGTAAAAAAAAAGAATAGACATATTTGTAACTGATAGCAAAAAAAAAAAAAAAAAAAAAAACGACAACCAAAATACAATAAGATAAGTAACATGACACTGTCTGGGGTGCGTTCCGATTTATTACAATCCCTATATGAAACTGTGGCATCTGCTCTAATTAATCGATTTAAAGAACGTCCTCGTGTCCATGAGAGTGGATCTGCCAAATATGGTAAATCTGCGATAAGATGTCAAACAATCAAAATAAACACATCATCTAGTTGGATATATAAAAGAAAAAAAATACATAAAAGTTTTCACTCATCATCGATCTCGAATATAAAACAAGGAAAATAATTAGTCACAAACCAAGCCAACGAAAAGTATAAAAAGAACATCATTTTATTATTGATTCAAATATATTAACCAGTCTCAATCTACTCTTTTTCGTCTTTTTATTCTCTTTATTCTATTTTATTATGATTGCCCATTTATATTTTTCACATTAGTATTCATCCAGCAAATCAAGATAGGCCTCGGTAGTTTGACGCAAATATATTTTTTTTGTACGTAGGGAGCCAGCGAACCCTTTATTATATATCCATACAGGGATAAGCGCGATGTGACTAATTAAGATACAGTATACTGTAACTTATAAGAGGGTAGGAAGTGATAAAAGAAAAAATTTGAACAAGTAGAGACGTGACGATGGAAACATAAAGTTTTGGTTAACTATAATGCAAAAGACAGCATATTGGGTTCAGATGGCCAGCTACTGTGATAAAGAAAATATCGAAAAAAAAGTGTTTCATACCTAGATATCCGAGATACCCACACTTGCTTTATGTACTGGACAACAAACAACACTTTACAAAAGATGTGCGTAGAGCTAGTAAAAAAAAGTGAATTCGAAAGATAGAAACTTGTTTAAATAATGCATTGTATACTGGAACCATACACCGAAGATATCTATACACATAAACTATAATACATTAAACCCTCGATAGCCCTTGATGCGCGTTTGCAGACATTCTGTATTGATAAAAATGAAAAATTTGCACATTTATGTTGATAAGAAAATAGCACCTCGACCAGGAAAATATCATTAAGAGTAATAGGAAAATGCTGAAAAAAAAATAAAAATAAAAATAAAACGCAAAAAATGGTACCCGTGAGAGGGACATCTCGCAGGGACGAAACCTCCGAGGCCATCTGATATACATTACTAATGCTTTCCGGAAATCCTGACAAAAATAAATTGAAGCAAAACAAGAAGGCTTGCAAAATTTTGGGTACCCCTCTCACACCCCCCTTTGCTGTCCGAGCCGGAAATAAAAAAATAAATACTTCTCTTCACTGACTCTCTCTTTTCTTCTTTGAATCTCTCTACTTTTTATTTCTATAATTCTCTTACATTATTACACTTCCCAATTGTCGTAATATATTTTGGCGGATCAATACCGTAGCCAATAGAAAATAGAATAGAACAAAAGATAATAAAAGAATAAAATAGAAGTTGAAAGATAATGTTTATTGTTTTAATTATGAACGGAT
>JAEPRB010000523.1:0-15311 GCA_016758965.1 Circinella minor
TATGATTTATATACTCGAGAATTCATGTATGGGAGCTTTTTACATGATTTGAACAACCTTTTTTTTTAATCGAACGGGGATGGAGTTTTTTTTAGAAAAGAATGGAGTTTTGAAAAATATATTTTTTGGAGAAGAAATGTATATTTTTTAGAATTTGGAAAAAATTGGACTTTTTGTGGAATATTAATTCCTTAAGTGTAGGTATTATTATGAAGTAATAAAAAAACTTTTGGTTTGGAAAAATCTTTGATTGTCCCGGCAACTTGTTAGAACATTATTTTGTTTTCTTTTTTTGAAGCTTGGTCCACATAACTGTTACCATAACAGCAATTATTTTTATACCGACTACTCTTGGTAACTATTGTTTGTAGCACCAATTTTGACAGTTTTAAGTTTTTTAACTAACTAAATCTCGTAAAAATATGCAATTAGACATTACCTTATGGTCAATCCCTTGACTTTAATCTAATACGTAAAACTACAAATGTATCGCTTTTTTAACTATGTAATTGGTTTTCTTACTTTTATTTATAATTTATACAATATATACAGAAATAATCGCATATATGGATTTGGCATTGTGTACCTGTGAAGGCAGTTTTGCGGGGCTTCTCATTGGATAATAGGCCTTTCAGACCCAACTTTCTTTTATCATTATGCAGAAAGGCACATCCTATTGTTACTTTCTTTTTCTTTTTCTTTTTCTTTTGTTTCTTTTGACAATTCGTTTGACCGCCTTTTCAAGTTCTATGCTTCACGCCCTCATTTTCCTTCTCCATTATTTTTTTTTACTCATTCAATTATTTCGTGCTAATCAGCTTTCTTTTTTATTCTTTTAGAAATGAAGAATGCAAGTTTATTTTTATGGGGTTTCTCTATGGTAACAAAATAAAGTTTTATTTCTTTTACTTATTTTTACTTGATAACCCTTTTGCCCCCTTGCTTTCTTATTTGTTTCTAATTTCATTTTTATCCTTTTTTGATTTTTTTTCTGGTTAACATTTTTTATTCTATAAAAAATGTTCATTGATTATACTACAGTGACAAGGTATCTTTTTTTTTTTTTTTGGCAAGTCATTTGTCTTGACATTGTTGGTTTTCCTGACTCCATTTTTTGTCAAAATATCTATGAAAGGTTCTGTGGTTGACCTTTATTGTAAACGTGTACGTTGAAACGGTACAGTGACACCAAACTAGACACAGTACATTGTATTGTCTCTGTGTCTGTGTCTGCGTGTGTGTGCATGCGTGAATGAGGGTGAATAAGAAAGAGGAAAAGAAAAGAAGATGTATAAATTAAATTAATTACTGTTCTTTATATGTATATATAGCTTAAACTGATTGGCTGGGAGTTTGGGGCAGGTGTGGGACAAAAGGTACGTCGTGTTCTTATTAAAAAGCATATTTATGTTACCATACTACACACGCCTTTGGTCAGAGTTGGATGGTAGGTTTATCAAGTGGCTCCTTTGGTTTCTCCTTGGTAAAGTTAAAGGTACGTGATATTATTTTTTAGAAAAACATATATATATTATGATACTATACATGTCTTTCATTCAGAGTTGGATTGTAGGAAACGGATCGACCTTACTTGGCATGGCAATACCGGGGGTTACTACTAAGGCCAGTAATTTTTCGAGGGATATCGACGGTCGCTTCGGCGACATCTCTTCGTGATCTCACTTGAAAATGTAATTTTTCTTTAGTTATGACCGAGATATAACTTTTTTAGAAACATTTATATTCGTTATTATATTCTTTATTATTATATTCGTTATTATAGTCGTTATTATAGTCGTTATTATATTCTTTATTATATTCGTTATTATATATTCTTTATTGTATTTATTCTACTTATTTTATTTTCCTAAATTTGTACGTATTATTTCATTTATCACGTGAATAAAATATATAAATGATGAAAAGGATCATCACTTTTAAACCAAAAAATATAAATCTTTCCACGATTTATTTTGTCAAATGTAATAATGAGGATGATCATTCTATTCCAATTGCTACCCTATACACGAATTTGATTATTGAATCTTGATACCATACCTACCAAAGATATATCCAGGCTAGGTAACAAAACAATTTTTTTTAATTGTAACTATTTATATAAGATGGAGTTGTCATCAATCAGTAATTATATTTATGGATTCATATGAAAATTTGATTCGAGCTGCTTGCTGATCTATCCATAAATCATTAAAATTCTTGAAAAGACCATCCAAAAAAAAAAGAAACGACATTTTTGTAAGCAAGATAAAAATGAGAATACCTGTTTAATTATATGATATGTTGGTAACAATTAAATCATCTTTCAAATAGATAGCTAGTCATTAAAAGTCACCTTCTTTGTTGACTATGTCTCTCATTTTTATTACGTATTCCTCGGCCGAAAGAAAGTACATACATCACATTTAGTGGAACAATAGTTAACATAAAATGTAAAGTTACAATTTCTGCTACTTAAAGGTATTTGACTTACTTTTCTTTAAAGAAACTGGAGCAAAAAAAAAAAGGGGGTTATTGCTGCTCTAACTATTACTAATAATAACATCTTTTGTAAAATTACGTATTTTTCCCAAGTATGTGTGTCATTTTTCTGTAATAAAACGTCTTGCAAAAAGGTTTTGGTATTTTTATCAACACTTACGCAGTTCATGTATACATGTGTATAAATAAAGCTTGATAATAAAAATAATTTATACAGAGGACTTGACCTTTATGGGTGACACTATTTTTTTTACGTATAATAATATACAATTTTTCTCCTTTTAATCTAATACATAATGGATTATTTGAAATGATGTAGTTTTTTTTTTTAAAAAAAAAAAATATCACACATCATTTATATTTTTTTTGAAGCCAATTTAATTCACCAACTTTGTAATCGCCAGTGTATCATTCTATCAATGAATATCAAAACTGCAACAAAAAATTTAATCTATATAATCGTCAAGTAGTATGTAAAATGTTGTCAACTCATAGTATTTTTAATATCAAAAAAGATATTCTGAGCAGAATATATATAATTCCTCAATCATTTGAAAGGATGGTTTAATATATGAAACTCGGTAGAATTGTGAAAAATCTGATAATAAACTGTTTCTATATACATTCCAAAAATTATGAAAATCTGTTCATCGTTTGATCGTCTAGTCAAAAGGTCCAAGTTGATAATAATTGTCGGTTTTAGTCAATTTACGTAGTGAGTTTGTGTAAAAAATATTAAAACAGAACCTGAAAGTTTTTATATTGACTGATTGTATGTACATAGTTGTATAAATGAAATTTTTACACAATAATGGTTTTCTTTTTGCCTAATTGAAGTAATAAAATTCCCCATGTATATATTCTAGTAGTAGTAGTAGTAGTAGTAGTAACCCTCTCCCCCCCCTCAATGATGTAACCTAATAATTTTATCGTCATTTTTTCAATAATTTTTTATTCAATCTTTGACTGGCATTCATTCTAATTTTTGAAAATACATCAAGTGGATCTTTTCTTTTTTTTTTTTTTTGGTGTCAATCCAGCTTATTGTGGCAACGAACATAAAAATGGAATGACAAAACAGATCCATTGATGCTTACAATGGATCCTATTTTTATTTGGCGCAGCTCATTATTAGCACATTTTCGTCGTCAGTTGGCACATTTCAAAAGTGGGGGGGGTTCACTTTTTTTTTTTAAAAAAAGGAATAACCCATTTTAATTTTTAAATGGGCCAAATTTAACTTCCAATATGCTGTAATAATAAAAGTAAACTTTTAAATTTCTTGGAATAAGAAATAGGTACGTATGACAAGATATAAATATGTATATAAGACTTGTTATATTTATGTGTTGTTATTATAACATTGATTATATTTATACATTATAAAGAAAAAACAAAGTTAAAGAAAGAGGTTATTTAATAATACAAAACAACAAGACATTGTACAGTTTATAGGTACTCAAATGTTTAATCTTTTAAAAGGTGTGTGTGTATGGAGGTGGGGGGGTAAAGGGAACTAGGGGGGTTGGTATCTAAATTATTATTATATTTTTAGAATATGTTTTACCTAAAATATTAATGCAATCTGCATTGACATCCGCTTTGAAATCTTCCCATTTTGTGAAACATTCATTAACCGTAACTCGGTCCTTACTTACTCCCGCTTCCGGTTTTTTTTTTTATTTTTTATGACTTAGATATTAAGGTATAAAATCTATAATTAAATTACTAATAATGAAGTTAAATATTTTATTTTATATATAGTATTTTACTCTTTGTATATAGAAAGAAAAACTAATTTTTTTTTTTAAAAAAAGGTAGAGAGGCAGGTTTATTACAATAGAAGGTAGTTGTAAAGTTCCTGTATAAAACAAATTTATTGCATAATAATAATAAAATATCAAATACTTTGTGTGTGAAAATGGCGTGAAATGATCATTATTTGTACTCATTATTTTATAAAACATAAAATATACACAGTTAATACTTCTTCTCTCCCCGCCCCCTCTCCTTTTCTCGATTTATTATATATTAATAAACTTTAAATAAAAATAATATATCTACGTAATTGTAAATTTTGAAATAAAAATCACACGCATATGAAAGTAATTTTTTTACATGATGAATTGTAAAAAAAATATACGTAATTAAGAATATGATCGAATAAAAATAAATAAGAATATGCATGAAGAAATCAAGATAATACTGTCTTTTAGATCTTCATACATAATATAGTATCATTATCGTTATATCTCAAAATAAAACAAAGATCGACTCGGGATGCTATATATATATATATATAACAATAATTAGGTGTTCTTTGATAATATCTTCTCTCTCTTCCCCCCCCCCCTTTTTCTTTTGACATGTGTTAGGTAGGACACTTGTTTAACAAAGACAACAACAACCCCCTTGAAATTTAATAAAATCTGCACAAATAACAACTCCAGCCTATTTATTTATTTATTTTGTCTCATCATTTTATTTATTTTTTATTTTTGACTTTTTTTTTTTTAAGTATAATTAACAAAGAAATATATGCAAAAAAAAAAAAGGAAAAAAAAAGTATACGTACGTACAATAATGCTAATAATCATCTATATGTTATTTGTTATTAATTATGCAGAAGGAAAAAGTAAACAAAAATAAAAAAAAACTACTTTGGAACCCGCTTTTGTAGTTTTTTTTTTTTAAAAAAAAGGAGAGGAAGGAGGGGGGAGTAGGGGTTAAGTGAGGAGGAAAGAAAGAGTATACACAAACATTTTACAATTGATGGTGGGTGAGTAGGTTAAGGGGAGAAGGAGGATCATTATTTATGTGTTTTGTTGTCTTCGTCTGTTTCGTCGTTGGCGTCGACCAAAGGAAAATTCAGGCATGGGCCGGGTATCTAAATCCGGGCACACATTAGCAGATGCCTGGACTGCATCAATCCATAATATGGCACTTCTTTCAGTTTCACATCGGAATAAGAATTGTGGACCATCATGAATTCTTATACGAAGTACATGTTTATATTTACGATAATCTGTTGCCAAACCAGCTTCCACTTGTTGCATTGTATAACTCCATACAGGTTTATTATCTTCTTCTCCTCGTTGATTCATTTTTGGTTCTCGTTTATAAGCTCGTATGGATGTACCCCATAACATGATATATAGTTTTCTATTTTATATATTAGATTGATATGGATGATTATAAATTATAATGTAAATAGAAACTTAAAGAAGAATGATAGATTATTATTATTTTTACCTCCATGATCTTTTTTTAGCTACTTTATCTTGATTTTCGCGTTCTTTTTTAACATGTACATGACCTACGCGTGATACTGTACATTCATAAGGGGGTAATATATTATCTTCTTCTTCTTCTTCTTCAATATCTTTTATTTGTTCTTCTTCTTCTTGTTCCATATGTTGAATAGCCCATGGATGACTCGGGTCACTATAAGATGGTGGTGGTGATGAAGTTTTTGATTCTTCCATTGTGGTAGTAGTAATAGTAGTTGTATCACGAATGATAGGACATTCTGACTCCGGCTCGGGTATATCGGATGACCATGCGGAAGAGAGAGACCAATTTGATTTAACAAGTCGAAGTTTACCAACAAGTACTTGTGGCCATCGTTGTTGTTGTTGTTGTTTTTTATAAGTTGCTTGTTGTAAAGCTATTGCTGTTACTATTTTTTTTTTTGAATAAATAAAAATTATATAAGCCAATCTATATATAACATATATATTTATAAAAATGATATTAACCTATTGAACGACGTGATATCATAGTAGAAGAATGTGTTGTAGTTATTTGTTCTTGTTGTTGTTGTTGTTGTGGGGTATGAAGCATTATAATGACTATTGGTATATATTTAAATAAAAAAAAAAACAAGAAGGGAAAAAGAAAGAAGTGTAATGAAAAAAGAAAAAAAAAATGAGTTGAAAATAAATAAAAATATTTTTTATTTATTGTGACAACAACTAAATTAGGCAAAACCATTATTTCACATAAAAAAAGAAAAAAGCATGTTGAGTCGATCACTAACATCGCCTCCTACTTTGTGCCACCTTTATAAAACATTACACAAAGGTACCGCATCACTTTTTTTTTTTCTTTCTATCTCTTAAAATATTTTTATTCCTGTCAATGACCCCCCCCCCTTTTTTTTTTAGCTAAAAAACCCCCCAATCTTACTGAAAACTTAGCGCCTCATCTAATAATGAGTAACTCCTAAATTTGGATATACATCTACTTTTAAACAGTAAATTAACCAAACGATTCCTTTGTTAAAAAACAAAAAACAAAAATACTTCATATTATAATATTATTTTATATTATTAAAATGTATTGCCATTTCGTCGTATGTATAAATACATAAAAGAAAAAAAAAACTAGTCGAAAATATTATATATTTAATCATAACAATAACAATAACAACAATCCAAACCAAGGAAAAAAAGAAATGCAGATCCCGAGTCAAAAATAAAAAGTTTAAAAATTTGATTTATACGTACGTATATGTTTTTTACTCTCATAAATTATAATGATGTATATTAATGGGGGAGGGAAAGAATCTCATCCATATATCATTATCATGCAACTTATTTTGATAAGTATACAAAAGAACAACACATTTTAACTCTTTTTTTCATATAAATAGAAAACTTGTTGTATGATTATTACTATTATTATTAAAAAAAAGGGGGAGAGGTAATTTTCATTTCTTTGAAATAGTGGATAGAATGGATAGGGGGTTGTGAAACAGTAGGATAGAAAGAAAGAACAATGAGATATTTACTAAAGTAATGAATTATTAGGGAGCAGGTGGATGATAATACATCGTAGATGGATTATATGGCTGACGTTGACGTTGACGTTGATATTGATATTGCCCTTGTTGTCGTTGTCGCTGTTGTTGCTGTTGCGGTTTTCGTTGTTGAGGAGGTAGATAGGATGGTGGTTGATATTGTTGTGAAAAAGGCAGTGGTTGTCGTTGCTGCGGTGGTGGTTGATATTGATGTCGTATAGGTATTGTAGATGATAATGGTAGTGATGATGCAGGAGTATGTACAGAAGGTGAAATAGGAACAGTAGGAGGTATACGTGTTTCTGGTTGTGGTTGTGGTTGTTGTTCTTGTGGTTTTTGAATGACCACGACGCCAAGGAACATGTCAACATCACGTTGCGTTTCTTCAACACGTACAACATATAAACAATCAGGTAACTGTTGTACCTTATACAATGGAATTAAATAAAAATCCTTGATCTTGGTTTTATTATGACCAACAACACCAAATCGTTTACGAGAATCAAAATATTTAATCAAAGTCTGTGCGTTTTGATAATTCTTTGCACCTGTTGCCTCAATTTCTAACAACACAATTTCACGACTGGTGGCATATTGAGTTTGTGTGACATATTGAGTAACACGATCCACAGGTATACGACCTTCAATCCACATTGTAGGTGAAAGAACTTCAGACCATTCCATTGCACTCAAAGCACGACCTCCAATTTGTCGAGCACATGCATCAAATTCAGTTACTTGGGGCATATTGACTCGACCATTCCAAATAGTAGGAGGTTTTTTAAATGATGATGATGATGATGATGATGATGAGGAAGGTGGAAAAGGAGGTGTTGTGGATCCGATTTCTGCTGTCTGATTATTTTTCTGTTGAGTATCTTTGTTGTTATTATCATTTTCTTCTTCATCTATACCAAATTCAGGTCGATAATCATCTTCGCCTAATAATTCTTCCATATCAATTTCTACCTTGCGTTTTTTAGGTCGATCCACATCCTCTGTTATATTGTTACGTTTATTCCCGATACCATCATTATTTTCTTCATCACCTTCTTGTTCACTGTTTCGATGACCAATATTGATCTTTGCCAAAATATCTTCAAAACGTTGATCATCTTCTCGTTCATTACGACTCACAACAGTAATGGGTGTTGTAGGTGTTTCACTCATACTTGATTTGCGACTTGTAGAATCATCACCAAAGATATCATTTGTTCCCGTCTGAATTCCATGAGGTCTTTCTTGTTGTTGTTGTTGTTGTTCCGATGATTTCTGTTGTTGATGATGATGATTATCCTCATTATCAGATGTACCAATCACAATAAAATCACCCTTGTGTGTCTTTTTAATAATAGGTACATTGGCATGTTTCATAATGGAATTCTTAATACTTTCTTGACGCATAGACTTTGACATGGATCGCAACTCGGGATTCGCCATGTCCTCTGAAGACATTTTGACAAGATCGTCTGGTGTCAATTCACCTGTAATGACACGTAACTGAAATCCTTCGTTCGCTTTGTCTTTAAGATTGTGTAGCAATGACCGAAACTTGTTTTTATAGTGTGCGCCAGCCCGTTTCGTATGAGTATCACGTAATTCTTTAAACATGACTTGTTCGATTGAATGGGCTATTTTATCTCCCATCACTTCAGGTGATTTTTCTTCCTGTGCTTGATTTTCTTGTGAGGTATCAGCTTGATCAATATCACTGCTATGAATAGTAATAGAAAAAAGGGATGGATCTTTCTCTAATGCAGTTTGAATAATAGTTTTCAAAACGGTGGACATATTTTTAACTACATTTTTACGAATGGGATCATTTTCAGGAGCGATGTCTGGTTGTTTTGAAGTAGATCGTTCTTGTTTACTAGTGATTGTAGTAGTAGACGTAATGGACGATTTCCTACTATCTGTTGGTGTTGTATTTATTGAAGAAGACGAAATGGATGATGTTGATGAGGTACGCGAACGACGTTCTCTTGGAGGTGATGGCGATTTAGCTGGTTCGTAATCACTATCTCCCGATTTTCTCATGGTATCTTTGGAAGCGCATACATCACTGCAATAGGAATCGGCTCGTGTGCGATTCTTACATGATGGCAATAAACACTTTCGTATTTTTGCTTGTCGAGTAGCATATGGCTATATAATATAAAACAGCGATACATTAGTTAAGTATAATAATAATCATATTTGTATAAACAAAATATTTGTCTTTTTTTTTTTTTACCCTTTCTGTTATTTGTTCATCCTTAATTTCAGGTTTTTCTTGCTCTTGTTCTTCTTTTTTGGGGGCATCTTCTTGCTTTTCTTCTTGATCATCTAGATATATTTTTAATATGATAATAATGTCAGTACAAATATACAATATGTCAAAAGTTATATTAAGTAATAATAATTATGATAGATATGCTGGTAGCCTCATGACTTGGTTTTTTTTTTATTCTTTCATCCTCTCTCCCTTCTTTCCTTTTTTTTTCAATCCAAAACAGAAAACGACAACGCGAATACCAGGAAATCCGAATTTGTTGTCAGTTTACTGAAAGGAAAAAAAAATTATACACTTGATAACCCAAATATACGGTAATTGAAGTAAAACTTTTTGATGATGATGATGATACATAACAAATAATAATAAGATATAATAATAATAGTAATAATAATAAGAATTAAGGTAAAAAAAATATATACATTGAATATAAGAGAGAGAGAGCGCGCGTGTGTGTATAATTTGGTTGCATTCATGCATACTTCTTTATGTCTTTAATGTGTGTGTATGTACATATCAATAAAGACATGGGAGAATATATATGCTTTCTATTTTGTCCCCAACCCTTTTTTTCTTTCATTATGATAATGAAATTCTAAGGGATTTTAGGAGGTACAGCATCATAGTACAGCATATATAGAATAATAACCCTTTTGATTGTTTTTTTTTTTTTTTTGGTTCTGTAAATTGTTGAAAAGGAGGGTAGCGGGGAAAAATTGATGACTGGAAAAAAAAAAGGAGGGGTAGGTGGTCTAATTTCAAGAAAACAAAACAAAAATAAAAATAATAACGAATAGAATAAATTCGTAAATAGTAGATTATATATATGGAATTCTCGTTGTAGTTGTTGTTTTTATATATATATATATACTTTCATAATGATCGACAAATAAATGGAATAACACAAGAAACATATAGGCTACCAGCATATATATTTTTTTTTTTTTGCTTTCTAAAACATAATAATGATATATATAAAAAATTCCACGTACCTTTTTTAATTTGTTTTGCTTCACAATCTTTACAAACCCATATTTCGATATCCTCTGCCTCGTCTGGATCAAGATCTACACATTCACAATGAAACCTAATAAAAGAATTACACACACACAAGTTAGAATTTGTTTTTTTTTGTCCTCTGTTTATCAATTTACCACCCCATTTTTTCTATTCCTCTTAAACTTCTTTTTTTTTTTCAAAAAAAAAAACTTACCATTGAGTACATTGATCACATTGAACCATAGGATCACCATTATAAGGTTTTTGACATACACAATAAAGTTTTTTAACTTTGCCTTTCTTTTTTGGAGTTTCTGAATCATCATCCTTTGGTTCTTCTTGTTTTGGTTTCATGGGTGATGATGATTTTTTTGATTTTGTTGTTGTTGTAGTAGTAGTTGTTGTTGTTGGCTTAGTAACCGTGGTACGTAACCGAGTAGATGATCGTGTTCGTATTCTTCCTGTATCTTCCTCTTCTTTCTCTTGTTTTGGTTTATCATCATTATTATTACTATCGACCTTGTTATCGATATCGTTTACCATAGTTTCAGGTATATCCACGTCCATATCATTATTATTAGTATTATCATGTACTGTTTCAGTAGCTGTTATAACAGGCTGTTGTAAAAGCATTTGTTGCGGTGGAATAAAATGAGATACATTTGAATCTGTAGTATTATTCGTTGTTGTTGTTGTTGCTGTTGCTCCTGCTGTTGTCACTGTTGTTACTTGTTGGTGTGGATTATCATTCATAAATGCCGTAAGAGCTGCTGTACTCATCTCTGATGTTCCAAAAACAGAAGCCCAACCATCAGTATCCAAAGGAAAATAAAATGGTTGATTGGGATCCACCGATGCACCAGCTACAACCGCGGCAGCAGCTGCTGCAGCTGCCGCATCGGCTGAAGAAGTAGTTGTATTATTATTATTATTATTATTATTATTATTATTATTATGGGGTAAATAACTACTCTCTGTCCCTTGTAAATTCCATGAAGGGACTGTGGTTCCATTCGTGTCTGTTGTTGATGTTGTAGTATTATCTTCATTAATACCATTCATTATGGATTCTTGTTCTTGTTTTAATTGAATTTTATTATCCTGATGAGTGTGTTGTTGTAATACACTTCCTTCTTCTTGTTGATCACGTAAATCAAGAAATTCGTCAAAGTTATTATGAATATCCATGAGAAAAAAAAAGAAACAAAAACAAAGGAAAAGTCCAAAAAAAAAAAAAATAACAATAATAATAGTGTAATAGGAAAAAAAAAAAAAAAAAAAAAACTCGGCAGCTTAAAAGAGTCACGCGACACGAAATTTTTTATTAAAGCTGAGAGAATTTCCCGCTAATCCACCCAAATCTTCCGCCAAAGTTAAAAATATGTCGTATGTTTACAAATTTTTCTTTTCGAGTGTAAAAGTATAATATAACGCAGGTATAACGTGTAAGAATATTATATCGATTATGAATATATCGTTTTTAGTTTGATAAACAGTGTTGAACTTGCCAGGCCAAGTTAAAATACTTTGCCCAAAAACATGAATTCCGAGATCCAAATAAATACACGAAGTCTAGAAAATTATCTGATGGTCTATAATACTTACAGATCAGTATATAATAATACACTGTAAGCTGAGTCAGATGATATTGACCATGGTGATAATATTAGTAAAAAAAAAAACGGTGAGACTTTTAAACTTATTACCAAATTTATTAACTTCTTTTATAAAGTGCTATTACTTCTTGTTATTATGTTTTACATAAATGTCGGAGTGAATACTAAGTACCACTTTTGTTCTTTGTAACTTCAGGTAACCATCGTCTTGTACGAAAAGATGAACCTTGTAGGGCTTAGATCTAGCGTTACACGTATAATGGACACAGTAAATATGGATTTTTTTTTTGAACCTTCTATTTTTATTTTCTTCTTTTTTTTTTTTTTTTTTTTTTTTTTTACCTACTTTCATCCCTATACCTCCCGCCCCGTCCACAGTCTGACCAATATTTATCATTTTTATACAGTTATTGGTGTTTTCTCCGTACTCTTTTTTTTTCTATCAGAATACTAAATGTTTCACGTTAACTCTAACATATTATATTACACATAAAGCTAATAAATCAAAATTTCTGAATAAGTGACAAAAAAAGCTACTGTTCGGGTTTATATACTGTTATATTTCATCTTGGGTGATTTATTGTACGTACGTATAATAAAATTTTATCAATACATCATATATAAATTGGCTCTTTCTTTATATATCTCCACGATCTATACATAAATATTTTAATCCTAATAATTATCATTATTAATCTATTTTGAAAGATAAAATAGAAAAATAAAAATAAAATGTATGTTACCTACGAGCCCAAACAATTCTATAAAGCTGTTGAACGTCGTAAAGCTGGTGCCAATCTTATATATCAATGTAACGGACCTTATGATCGAGCCCCCAACCGTATTCCAAATGGTTTACCCAAGCCAGACTTCATGCCATGTAAACTTCTCCGTATATCTGATATGCAAATTGTGGAGGGTTCCAAAGTACAAGAAGGGTATTGTGCATTATCTTATTCTTGGAGTTGGTGTGGTAACAATGTCATGGACAATGTGAAGGGTAAAGCGAGACGCGTGGATGAAGGTAAACACAGAATTGTTTGGCGAGCCAAAAAAGTTCCAAAAAAACCAAGAGGTCGAAAACATGTTTCTCGCAAGACCAAGTTTGTTGTATTCGAAGGCATTATACAACAAATAGGCAAGGATTTTAATGTCAAATATATTTGGTATGATCAATGGTGTATTGATCAAAATAACAAGGAAGAAAAACATCGCGAAATCAAACAAATGCATAAGATCTACAGTAACGCCTATTGTGCGATAGCATTGATTCCTGAACTTGTAGCCAAGAAAAACAAGGAACGAAATAGTAAATATCCTTTTCGTTATTATGCAGATTCCAATTTAATATTTTCGTCAGACTGGTTTTCTCGTGTATGGACATTGGAAGAAGCTATCATGTCTCAAAAAATCTTATTTGTTGGTCAGAATGTACATTTTTGGGAAAACGTGGCTAGAGGAGATATTGACTTCCGAGCACTACTACAACGGCCCGTACGACTTAATGTGGCCATGGTTTTATACCATGCTCATAGACGCGAAACTACGAAAGAGCACGATAGAATATTTGCACTTGCCAATATTTTTCCAGGCATTTTAGACAGTTTACATGTCAGTTATAGTCAACCACTCCACGACGCAATGATTCAATTTTATGGATTATTGGCGAAACAAGACCTTTCCATTCTCTGTTTCGGTGAGTATGATCATTATAAACGTACATTTCTAGAAAGAAAATATTGGTACAAAAGTACTCTTCCATCATCTGTGGCCAATTGGTATCAGAATGTACCTATACGAAAACATGATCTACCGTCTTGGTCTGGTGCCTTTGGAGAACATCTTATTTGCTCAGATCTTAAATCATTGTGGAAAACTGATTTTCAAAACTACAATGTCATTGGACGTACTATGGAAATTAAAACCAGTTTCCTCTCTTCTTCTACTTTTATCGACCATCCTGCTTGTAACACTAATAATCGACAAGAAACCCCACTACTAAAATACAAAGATTTACCACCGTTACCTTTTACCAACAATAATAATACATGGTGGATTCTAGGTATTACAGTTAAATTACCCGGACACACCAAAGCTAAAATCATTCCACTTTTTAGTGTACTTCGTGAATTTGATGAAATTGATTATGACGAGCTGATTGAAAATGTTACTCCAAAATTTCGATTATTATCCCATTTTTTACCAATAAACAAGGAACAACTCATTTGGCATAATTGTTCTACTGCTCCAAAAAAGGCATACACAAGGTTTACATTTAATTTAACAGAAACGATTGATGATTCCTCACCACGGTGCACTTTACTTTCAGGTATACCATTCAAACAAAATAGTGATGATGATTTAAGGTTATATCCTGTTATTCAACAAGATGGGAATCATTATAAAGCTATTGGTACATGCGAAATAGATAACTACCGCGATTTTTTCTCTGAATATAAACCTTCATTAGAAAAAATATTTCTTATTCAATAATAAAGAATACATATAAGTCATTGTATAGATACTTTTCAGTTGTTGTCATATGTTGTGAATATGATATTTTACTTTATCTTCTTGTTAAAAGTCTTTTCTTGACAATTATTATAAGAAAAGAACTAGTCGGATTATTTGAGATGGGTTTAACAAGTATATTGAAATAATAGATTACGTGATAGTTGTATAGCAACGGTTGTCATAACCATATCCATGTTCTTTTTTTTCTTTTTCTTTTTCTTTTTCGAAAAGTCTATATGTGCCTGCTTCTTACCACAATAATTACTTTTTACTTAGAGAGAGAATGATTTTAACAAAAAGTACGTATTGTTAATAAGTTCATCTTTTAAATCATTTCATGTGATAATAATACATATCAATAATATAAGTCTTGTCTCGTCTTGCAAAGTCCGGCGGATTTTGAAATTTCTTTAACATATGCCCTACATATATCATCGATGGTAATTTGGACGGTTCAATGACACCTAATCTGCAAAATCGATTCAATTCCTTTTTTAATGCTCCAGCTTCTTCTGGCGATATTTGTAAGGTCTTGTTCTAATCAGTTGTACGTCTCATGTATCAATGGATGCTTGTAATACTGCGTTGGTGCATGATAAACTTGTATCGT
>JAEPRB010000524.1:0-15180 GCA_016758965.1 Circinella minor
TTATACACAAAACGAATTTCATTTGTAAGTTTATAAACTTTGGGAGAAGTAGAGGCACTGTAAAAGGTAACATGTCTGAAAAAACAAAATAAGAGCACGTCTTTTGAAAAGGTCTAAAAGTCAAGTAAAAATACGATACAAAACTAATGATCATCCATGAAAAATCTGGACCCCTTCGATATCTTCATCAATTTTAGCACTACACGTAATAAATTGTAAATACATTTTAATTTTTAGTTCACTTCTGTAAAAAGTAAATTGAAGACACATTTGTAATACCTTTTTTGTAGTAAAAATAAAAAAAAAATAGTGCAATACAATGTTGGGTTTCCGACTGGCGGAAACGTTTTTCACCTAATCAATATGCTTATGGAATTATGTTGAAATGGAAAGTTTCATTAAAATAATAATAATAAAAGAGAGATAGAGTGGGAGTATATATTTATATTTAAGTTATGAAAAAAGATAAGCTAATGTCTATTTTAGTTTTGCTGAGTGAACCTCATTGTTATCTCTAAAGAGGTTTGTCTGTATAGATCACGCAACTTATAAATTTAGCTCTTGTTCATTGACAGTCGATCTCGGGTTTTGACCTGAACAACGCGCGCAATATTTATGTTGAAGCTATTATTTGCTTGGACAGCAGTTATATATCAATGCAAAACCAGTGTTTTATAAAAAATCATTATTGTCATTTCTGTGTTATATACTATATATCTCCATAGTCCCTGTTGTGGACCATATTATAACGTTATAATAATAATAATAGTAACAGATGTAATCCATTACAAATATAAATAGACCAAATCACTTTTATTTAATATGATATACCATATTTATGTTTATTGATGCTAACTCTATAATGTTATATATTTCTGCCAGTTTCAGACTGTGGAAACCCTATAAACCATGTGGTTCCGCCTGGCGGAAAGTCGGAAACTGCTAACACTAGTGTAATACAATAGCACATATCACGTAGGTAGCTTTTATGTACTTCTGTGTGGAGTCATGAATACATTATTGAGGGAAATGTGGGGAGGGGGTGAGTTAAGAGCTTTTTTGACGAGTTGTAACTTTTCATATAAATTTGAATCCCATGAGTCTTTTTTCCATTTTATTATTTTTCGGTTGAAGCTTTTCATATAAATCAGCTCGTTTCGTTTCCGGTGGTTTATATAGTAAACACCCAGTTTTTTCAATGTGGCAATTCCTTTAAAAAAAAGTTACGAAACTCGGGGTTTTCAATTTGGCGGAAGAGCAAAAACCGGTGGTCTACTGTATTCCTTTACTAATTCAAAAAGCTTTTTTGTCATTGGCTTGATACTCTGCTTTAATTTGTGTATCACTTTTTCTGTGTTCGACTTGTCAACCTGTTCTCTCTGTCGTTTCTTTCTTGGTTTTGAATTTGTTTACATTCGTCTCTTCTGACCGCTTCTTGCCTTCCTTTTCTTACGCGCCTTTGCCGATTTCCCCTTCCCGTTTTGTCCCTTCCAGCCCTGGTATAGACTGGTCAGCACATCGCACTCGTCCTCATTAGTTTCAACAAATGCATACTTTCTTTTGTTTCGATAAAGGGATTTGATTACTGTACTGGCTAATTTTACAACATGAAATTTCCATAAATATAGATGCTTCAATGTACTTCTCAAATGATCTAATTCTAAAATGGGAGTAGGAATAATATGAAGATTATTGATTTTTTGAGAAATCATGACATCTTTATAGTGATATATTTGGGTCATATATCCATTATTGCCAGCAAAATCAAAAGCCAGTACTTGATTAGTTGGCTCCTTTGTGAGAGAGTTGATGCTGCTCAAAATGCACGAGTCTACTCTTGCATTCTTGCTCTGCTGGTGAATGGTATCTCCACTCTCTTCTAGCATACTACGTAATGAGTCTCTGGTGGAGATGCAATACGCTTTCACTGTCCGACAACATAAGCTCCATGTCATCCATGATCACTTCAAGCAACCCTTCAAATTTCCATAGGTAAGTACGTTCAGGTTTTGGAGAAGCACTGCTCCAGAAGCGGAGGTTTTTTACACTTGTATTCAAAAAGGCAAAGAGTAAATATGACTGATATTGAACTAAAAAAAAAAAGATAACTTACACCATTTCCACCACTTTTAATACTTGATAGTTTGGCGAGTGCTTATCAGATTCTTTGCGCTTAAGTTCGTCGATAATGGAGTGTAAGGTGTATATATTGGTGGTGGTTATTGTATTTAACTTTAATCTATCAAAGACACCATCTATAACTGTATTCATTTCAATATCAAACTCAAGTTCAATCTTCTTTTGTTGCCTGAAATAAGTAATGTTTTCCAATTCTTCGGCAGGGACGATACTTTAATAAATATCTCTTAATTGAGGGTTTGCGAAGTTTAAGATGCTGGATAGTGATAGTTTCAAGTGTTCGGTTGACAGATGATCGATGGTATTTTGTTTTAATATGGTATGTGCTTTTTTGCAGAGAATGTGTCTAATAGTTTTGTTGTGTCGGTTGGCAGGAATATTCAAATTTTTGATTTTCTGCTTTGGATACAATAGTTTCAATGAAGCCATATTTCGTACTTCTCTTGCATAATGAGCATCTTTTTCTTCGGTATCATCAACGTGATTTCGTACTTCTTGCTCCTCTTCCTGTTCCTCTTCTTCTGCTCCTTCCTGCTCCTCGTCACCAATTAAATTCTCGCCTGCGGCGCTATTACTTATTTGTAGTAATCTAACCGAGCTCTCTGCTTGATCTCCTATAGCTGTTATACAAGCGGCCGACAACCTTGCTTTTGTGTTTTTCTAAACATAATAAAGATGGTTAAAAATGGTTGTCGAATAAAAAGTGTCAATGCTATTGTTATTCTTTCTCGTTACCAATGCTTTTGCTTGTATGTAAACTCTGTGGAATACAGCTGAGGTCTTTGTTAATCTATTTTAAATCAATCAATAAAGGGAGTGAGTGGCAGTGTTAAAAAAACTGTAGCTTTAAAGTTTCTTTCGGGTTGTAACTTACTTAACACGGGCTGTAACGTTACAACTTTATTCCCCTGATTTTAACTTTGCAGTTCAGGTTACCACTTCGCTGTAAGAACTACACTGTGAAGTTACAGCTCTGAACGATTTACAGCCCCCATTGCACTTGCTCTTACTTCTTATCGTTTTACCGCCACATTCAGTCAAAGTCGAAAACCATACCATGGTGCCGTTGGCGTCTTTGGTCTCTCCACTGTGGCAACCCTTCAAACTATAATGTGGTCCATTTGGTTTGCAATTGGAGGCTCGTCTCGAAAGGAATGTTTGCTGATCTTGTAATGATTTATTTATTTATTTTTGAGGGGGAATTGCTGCGGACACCTCAGATTTTGGCCTTATGGCACCGCAGACCCCTTTTTGAAAAAAAAAATGGGTTTCGTTATAGCTTTTTCAATTTTTAACTTTTCATCAGCTCTAAGACTTGGTTAATTTTACAGTACTACAAAAGGGGTATTTTTTTTTTTTGCGGTAGTAGACGCACAGCATTACACAATTGACTAGATTTTATTGAACATGACTTGCGACAAAAGTTTTTTGCAGTACTCTGCGCGGTAATTTACTGTACTTTGAAGTACTTTGTTCCTGTAAGTATTTGCAGTAATCATTTTAATACATTTATATATTACATTTGTTTTATATAGTAGTAAATACTTTTAATAAATCAAGAGCTCTATATTCAATGTTAACATTAAAAGTTTTGGTCTTTATCAGTTAAAAAGAAACGCGTATTTATTTTTTGACAATTTTAAAATCATGCTATTGAAAAATCGGAGATAGAAAGCTTCTTATTCCGAAATGCTTATAAGAGATCCCCAATACTTGTTATTTATTGGAGGATAGATAAATTACTAGTATCTGTTGAAACAAAGAAACATCTTTTTATTAGTCTATCAAGCTGTGACAAAAAATGTAGACTTGACTGTACTAAATTAAGAAAAGCTATGGGATAACTGTCTTCACAGTATTTTTATCTTTTAAAAATACATCTTATAATATTTGAATATGTAAACGTTGATATTCTTCTGATACGTACGTAGAATTAAAGCTGTTTGCTGAAATAGATTTAGTTTCAAGTTATGTATAACTGTTGTTTTGGCAAAAAAAAAAAAGACATACTATATAGATTACTATTTTCTATTTTCTTATATTACAAGAGAACTTTGATAGTATATATAATAAAAATTATACATATGTTGATGTCTTAGATAATATTTAAACGTTAAACACAATGTAATGATACATTATCAAAATTAAACAATTTTATTATGATGAAAAATGATATATTTTATCATTTGTTTTAAATTTATATTGAAATGCATGGTATATTTATACAGATATTTTACAACGAGTGTTATAGTAGGATAACATGGAATGCTTTTAATAGTTTTTATATGAGTTAGTAAAACCGTCGTTCTGGTGTGATTCCAGTTTCAACAGATATAGTATTAGCTGAACCTCCTCTTCTATCTATTACAGTTGATCCTGATGTTGGTGTTGGCGTTGTTGTTGCTATTGCGGGTGTCGTGGCTATTGTAGAGCTTTTACGTCGATTATTACTGTTGTTGTTATTAGGATTATTACCATTGGTTTCCAAAATAGCTTGTGCAGCAGCAGCTGTAGCATTCAACACATTATTTTGTAATGTAGCCATTAACTGACGCTGATGTTGACTTCCATGATGATGAGGATATTTTCCAGTTTTTAAATAAGATGCATATCCTTCATAACGTCGTCTTGCATTTCCACTCCAATCTCGAGTCATTTGTACAGCAGCTACTCGCCTTGGAATATCTACATAGGTTCGATATACTTGTTCATCAATAGAATGAGTTTGTAATCCAGTATGATTACCATTATCCAAAGCTGTAGTACGATTAAAATAATTATAATATTGTTGATATTCTGGAAATGATTCTAATCCACCAGGTGTACCTAATTGATCACTTTGTACCGCTGCAAGTTTATCTACTGTACGAAATTGTTGAGTGTATCTAATTAAAAATATGTAATTAGTATAATAAGAAAAAATTAATTGAAGACAGTAACATTTTGTGTCATAAAAATAAAAGGCAAACCTTGTATATTCCTTGTGTTCAGTTGCGGATACTTGTGGATCAAGACTACGTTTAGCCATATTTTCAATTGCCCATTTATCTTTAGCTCGATGTGTTGTTGTTTCTTCTGGTACTTGTTTTTCATCCATAGCAGTTGTAGTTACAGCTGGAGGACGTGTGCCTTGAATAGGACGAACTGTAAATGGACTCAGATTGGATGCTACTTCTTCCGTTAATCTACAATTTTTTCGTTTTATAAATGTTAGTATCATTGTAAAATAATGGTTCATCTAGTTACAATTAGATACACTCTATCAAATAGGAATATTTCAACGTACGCTGTTTCACATGTATGGCTATTAATAGCAACTTTAGGGAATCGATATTTAAGTGTTCCATTCATATTATAAGCAAATAATGAGTCAAATGTTGTCAAATGCTTAGGATCATAATATTCTGCCCAATATCCATGATATGGATCACTTTCATCAGGATTCTCAGCTGGTTTTCGAAGATTGCTTGGAATATGAAATCCAGATGGATCTTCTTGTTCTTGTTTTGGTACAAATACTTTTGTTGAACACCATTTTCGATAACTATCAAAGAATAAAGAAAAGACCATTTATAAGCAAAGTTAATATATTATGAATTACAAGTTATGCAAAATAATAATAAAAGTCAATTCTTACTCTCGTTTTGTTGGTTGTATTCGAGGGTCTTGATTATGAAGATGATAATCAGAATTTAATTCCCATAACATAGGTTGACCATCTTCAGTAACAAAGTTACCCAAGAATAAATTAATAGCGTCTTGTTTATCAGCATCTAAAATGATAATAAAATTTTAATTAGAACAATGTAAAGAGTGAGAGAAAGAAAGTATTACGGAATCAAATATATTTATATATTACCTGAAAATGCATTTGCATAAAATCTACGAATGGTCTCAATCATATCACGAGGATGACTTGTCCATTGATTAATTTTTCGATATGTTTCCATAGTATTAACAAGATGTGAACCACCATATTGTAAAGCAATTGTATCACCATGATCATGATACATTTCTGTAAATATATTAACAGCATCTGAATCAAAATCAATCTTTGGTGAAGATACTACACCAAGAGCATATAATTGATGCCCAAGAGCACATTTTCCCATTAAAAACTGAGCTGCATTAGTACGATCTAAACAATCAATGCAATTTGTACGTAAGGCACCATGTTGTCTTGATCCTTCTAATCGTTTTGGTTCATCACTAATTAATGTTTCATTTTTACAAATATAAAAAGAAGGTTAGCCCTTGTTGTTCTTTGAATAGAAATAGAAATATATATATATATATATATATATTACCCATGACTACGACGCATTGCATTAATATATGGTTCAGGTCCACTATGAAAAAATCCTGTAGAATCAATTGTTTGTTGAGCAACAGTTTCTAAATATCCAATAACATCTTGATTACTAAAAAACAAATAGACATACAAATAAAAAGACAATAGTTAATTTCTCTGATCAAAACAATTTTAGAATACTTCTACTCACCTTTTAGATGCTCTTGACATATCCCATGCAATATATTTTATATTTTTATCTTTGGGTAAAAATTGATTTAAATAAGTAATAGCTTGTTCAAATTCACTTCCAAGTATAGATTCACGTTTATGTGATTCTTTTTGCTAAATAAAATGACATAAAAATTTTAATCATCTTTTTGTTTTTTCATTCAATCTTCAAATAAACATATATATATATATATATATTAACCTTAATCAGATTTAATACAATAACAGGTGCTCCATATCTACTAAAAACGTTTTCAAAATGTAAGGCTGCTGCAGTATAAAATGGATCCACCACATTTACTATAAAAAAAAAAAAAAGAAAAAAGAAAACGATTAGAAATGATTTTCCAAATCATATAATTTTTTTTCAAAAACAATAAGATATGTTTACATTCAATAGGTGGTTTAGGTGACATATTCGTTGGATCTTGAGTCCATATTAAAGGAATAGATCCACGATGTTGTACATAAGATGTGTAACGTGGATTGCCAAATAATCGATCTGTAGAATGAAATGATGTTGTTGTCATTTCTGCTACAATTTGTTCTGTTTCTACATCATTCGCAACAAATCCCTTGAAACGAAGGAAACACATTAGTGTAAATATCTTGGATGAAACCTTTTTTTTAAAATAGTTAAATTTAACAAGAAAAACTAACCATATCATTCACACCACGTTTAAGAAATCTTGCACCTGCAAAATGTCGAGAACGTCTAGCTATTAAAGTAATAACTACATTTCTACCTAATACAGATATTTCTATAAGGTAAACAAAATTTGTTAGTAAGAAAAATATTATACAACTATAAATCTTTTTCTAATAACTTACTTGCTTGATCAACAAAGCCATAAATCAATGGAAGAATCCAACCAGACCGACTATTTAAATCTTTGAATCCAGATTTTAATAAATAATGATTCCATACAAACATATCATTGTGTTCAACAGGTACATTTTTTGACTTATTATTATCATTGTTGTTATTGATTTTTTCATTCTGAGTGTTATTATCGTTATCATCATCATCATCATCATCACTGTCATTATTGTCGTTTTTCTTTGCTTCTCGTTTTTCATTATTCGATGTATCCATACCAGGTGGTGGACCTGTCATGTTGACTTGAAGGGTATTGGTGATATCATATGTATAGGAAAAATAAAAGTTTTTCGTCAAATCAATATTTTGAAATGTAGCGATGTAACTATATTATTAAAAGAAAACGAGTTAAAGTTCATTACATGAAATATATTACATATTACATATAAATGTGCTTGTCTGTGTGTGTATGTGTGTGGAGGGAGGAATAACATTAATTAAAAAAATAGTTGGGTTCTTTTTTACCGAGCTTCATCTGAATTTTTATCCACTTTTACTTGAGGACCAATAGGTACAAGACGTGTTTCATCAATATGATAAACATAATGACCTCCGATTAATGCAACTTGTTTGACATTGGTAATAAATATCATATACCATCCTTGAGTAAATCGAATAAAACCAACAATACCATAGATTCTCATAGGTACTAATTGAAGACCTCCCACAGACATATTTCCATATTCAATCATATTTAATAATCGTGTCTTTTCCGTTTCAGAATAAATGACATCATCTTCAATAACCACTAATTCTTTTGGATTATTACGATGAATTTGAAGAACTCGATATTTTTGTCTCGATTGATTGGTACCTATCAAATAATATCTCTGAGGATAAGGGGAGTGTTGGTTTAGCATAATAATAATAATAACCAACACACTGTTTTGTTTGTTTCCGTTTCAAAGACTTTTTTTTTTTTAAAAAAAAAAAGAAGAACAAAAGATAGGGGTGTACAACAAAAAAAAAGTATCTAGAAGTTTTTTTTTTATGGCTTACAGTCTTTGTTTCATATAGTTCAAAACTACTCATTACAAAACGATAATTAGCAAACCCAGTGACATCTTCTTTTACATTACTGTCGTCATGGTTGGTTGACGTAGTTGTCTTATTATGGTTGTCAGGAGCAACGAACGTATTTGATTGTTGTGGTTGCTTTCTTGTTGTTGTTGGTTCTGATATAGTTGTTTCTAAATATTCTTCATTTAATGAATGTTGTGTTTCATTAAAGAATTGTGCATCTGGATTCATTGGAGAAGAGAGAGTTTAAAGTAGATATTATTTATGCACGCTGATTTTTTTTTTTTTGAAAAGGAGAAAGAAAGAAACCCGAAAAAGGATTTGATTTTCTCAGTGATATAACCTTTTGTTTTTTTTGACAGACATATAGTAATTATCAAAACCCCCACCTCCATTCTCTTCCCATTAAATATTTCTTCAATAAGAAATAAAACGAAATGATAATAATAATTATAATAAAAAAAAGAGTTAGATAAAAAGATTGATAAAAAGAAAAAAAAGAATCAATCAATAGATAGATAGATAGAAGGAGAAGACAAAATATGAAGAAGAAAAAAAAAACAATATGTATATATATATAATATATATAATAATATAAAAAGAATTTGGGTTGTTGTTTTTTTTTTTTTTTGTAAAGAGAAAGAAAAAAAAAATTAAAGACTATTCTCTTTTTCTCTTTTTTTTATGTTTTTTTAGGGGAGGTAAAAAAAACTCTACTTGGATTCTTCAGTTTCTTCAGCCTTAACATCTTCATTCTTATCAGCTTCTATATAATTTAAATAATAATAATTGATAAATTATCCCATTATTCCCTTTAATCATTATTTCCCTCTAAAACCTCCTCCCCCTCATTCTACCCTCAATTCTAAATAATTCTTTTCCTTAATCCTTCACTATTATTTTTTTTTTTGAAAAAAAAAAAAAAAAGAAAAAAAGAAACTTACCACCCTCTTGCAAATCAGAAGTCCACAAAGTCAAGTTATCTCTAAGCAATTGCATGATAAGAGTAGAGTCCTTGTAAGATTCTTCGGAAAGGGTATCCAATTCTGCAATAGCATCATCAAAGGCTTGTTTGGCCAAATGACAAGCACGATCAGGAGAGTTCAAGATTTCATAATAGAAAACGGAGAAGTTCAAAGCAAGACCCAAACGAATAGGATGAGTAGGTGCCAATTCAGTTTGAGCAACATCAGTAGCAGTCTTGTAAGCTTCATGAGCTTGAGTAGCAGATTCCTTACGGGCTTCACCAGTAAGGAATTCAGCAAGATAACGATGATAATCACCCATCCTATTAAATTATTATTTAATTATTTGATTCAAGTATATATATATCATATAACTAACTTACATCTTATAGTAAAAGACCTTGGATTCACCACCTTGAGCATTAGGGATCAAGTTATCCTTTAAAACGTTCAAGATATCAGAGCAAACATCTTGAAGTTCAGCTTCAATCTTTTGACGATAAGCCTTGATTTTTTCAACTTGAGCAGCATTACCCTTGCCTTCTTCCTTTTGTTCAATAGAAGAAACAATTCTCCAAGATGCACGACGAGCACCAATGACGTTTTTGTAAGCAACAGAAAGAAGGTTACGTTCTTCAACGGTTAATTCAACACCCATCTAATAAATAATATATAATTCTTTAATCATTTGATTTGTTTATATTATTGTTGTTATTTTTTGTTTATGTTTATTTTTTTTTTACCTTTGAGACTTCCTTGGTGAATTGAACCATTTCTAATATAATAATAAATAATTAGTATTATTTTATTAAATACTCTATGTGTATGTATTGTATGACCCATGACACACGTACGAAACGTTTCTCACGCGTTTCATTATCTCCTTAACAAAAACAAAAAAACAACCCCATAAACATATATATTTATAATATGTACTTACCATCGTAACGCTCGGCTTGTTCGGCCAACTTGGCCATATAGACATTGTTTTCACGTTCCTAAAATGAAATAACAAATATTATCAAAGGTTAATATTATTGTTTATATATATCATAAAAAAATAAAGTTAAACAATAATGAATAATATATAGGAAAATTCTTTAGAAAGAAGAAGAAGAAAAATGGTTTAAGGTTAAAGGGGAGTGAAGAGAAAAAAAAAGGTTAAATTCAATAATGACAAGAAAATAAGATGAGGTTTTTTTTTCGGATGAACTTCTTTTCTTTTTTTTTTTAATCTTTTTATAAATAATTAAAAAATATCTTTTATAATGTTAAAAATCAACTTGTTTGTATATTTTTCTTTTAATAGTAAAAAGAAAAGAATAAAAAAAAACGCGTTTCATTATAACATTATAAAATCTTTTTTTTTTTTTAACTTTCATCGAATTGGATGAAAAATTATATATATTTCTCCATAATTGAGTTCGTGAAATGAAAAATAAAAATAAAAATGGATATGGATATGGGTGGTGTATAATGTAAACGTAATTGTTTTAAGAAGTATATAAAAAAAGGGAAAGGAATTAAACTTTTTTTTTAAAAAAAAAATAAAAACTTACAGTAGACATTATTATTATTTTTTGTAAGTAGTTTTGTTTAAAGATGAAGTTGGAAGAACTTTTTTTATTTTCTTTCCTTTGGTTGTCAAATAGGGCCCCCAAATACACGCGGTATACGAAAAATTCAAAAAAAAAAAATGCTATGTATTATATTTTTGGGACCTTCGTTGGTTTAATGGGGTTTGATTGTTGACGTAACCGGAAACAAAACAGAGTGTTATATGTAATATTGTATGTATGTTATGTCTGTATGTGTATAGCGGGAGTTTAAAACATTGAATGTTGTACAAAGAAACTACCAATAAAAAAAATAGTACTAAAAATGATTTTTTTTTTTTTTTGAAGATAAAAAAAGCTTTGTTCTTTTTTTTTTATTAGGTAACAATATGGGTCCTTTTAACTTGAAAGTGACCCGTTGAAAAAATAAAGAGTAAAAGTGAGAGAGTTTCTTTTAATTCAATTGTCCTACTATGAACGCGCTTTTTTGCTTTAAAGTTATTTGTTCCTAATCTTTTTTTTTTTTGTGATAGGATCTCTTTTTTTTTCCCTATGTGATACAAACCATCATTTGACGTTCTCATCACTTCTTTTCCTTTTTTATATATACTGGTTATCATTAGTTTGTTACTTGATTCTCATAAATATTTGATATATTATAGTTATTATACATTGTACATACAAAGAACAATATGAAATGATGGACATGTGTTTCTAACTTTTTTTTTTTTTTTTAGTTTTGTAAAGAAGTGTAACAACAAAAATGTCTATTTTTTTTTATATTATTTTGCACGGGGAACAAAATATTATATTATATTTGATAAGTATAACTTTATAATACCCACCAGATCAAGCTGGGTTTTTATACTTTTTAAGGAGGGAAGAGGAAAGGAAAGAGGTGGGTAGTACAATTTTTTTTTAAAAAAAAAACGAGGTTCGGATGGAAATGTATGTAGCCGACACAAAAAAAACCTTTTTCATTTCATCTCCCTTAACAACGTGTTCTTTTTATATAGAGTCAGTAAGTCAGACCAGGTTAGTGATAACAATAAGTCGTTGTAAAACTGACAGCTAATAATTATATTTTGCATTATTGTGATAATGACCCTTAATAACTATTTATAACATTTTTATCCATATTAACTCCCCCTATTTATGCTAGTAGAACAAAAAGTTATGATTTACTAACCGAATCAAATAAATCATATCATTTACTACCCAGAAACCAATAACAGACATATTTAAATACATAATATTTCATTTGTTCATGCCGTAAAAGAAGAAAAACACATAGAAAAGCGTATCCAAACTTCTTTTTTTCCCTCATTTATAAACATTGATTCCCAATATACAAAAGAAAAGGTTTTACATCATTAAAAAAAAGTGGGATAATAAGAAAAAAGAAAAAGTAAAAGAAACACCCCAAAAAAATGTATTTGTAACTTTTTTTTAACGGTAAGACTTTTGGAAACGTGCACGGGCACCTGGACCACCGAACTATAATAAAACAAAAATTGAGGTTAAAATTCTATTTCTTTTCAAAAATATTAAATAAGAATAATAATTTACCTTCTTGGGTTCACAACGACGGGGATCGGCAACAAGAAGAGTACGGTCATATTGAACAAGAATTTCCTTGATTTCCTTCTTGGAAGCTTCATCAACGTACTTTTGATAGAAAGCAACGATGGCCTTAGCAAGAGCTTGACGGATAGCATAAACTTGCGAGACAACACCTATTTAATTATTTTCCCAATATAAAATTAGTAACTATGCTACACCCCACCCCCCACCTTTTTCTTATTAATTTATATATATGTTGAAAGTAAATACATACCACCACCTTGGATACGGATACGGATGTCAACGTTAGCGAAACGTTCTTCACCGAGGAGAAGAATGACTTCATAAACCTTGAACTTTAAAATGGCAGGTTCCAAGAGTTCAAGAGGAGAACCGTTGACGCGGATAAGACCACGTCCACGCTTGCAGTGGGCGACAGCAGTAGCAGTTTTCTAAAATTATAAAATAATTTTAAAAAGGGTTTTTTTTTCGTCATTAATAAATTGTTGAATAATTTATTTATTTATTTTTGAAAGACTGTGTGTTGTTGACCAAAAAATAAAAAAAAATAAAGAGAATAGTGAATCGTTTTTTCGTCCATGTATAATAGTTGAATTTCGAAATGTTGGATGTAATAAATAATTATTTCGTAATTATTTTTATATATTATCGTAATAGATTTTTTTTTCCAATCGATCGATTAAATTTAATTATACATCCATCTATATACAGGACTGATTGATTCATTAAACGGATGGATTGATTAGTATACACACCTTGCGGCCGAAAGTTTGGACAGCTTCCATGGTGTTCGAAAAGGAGGACTTGTATGGTTGCTTGGCCATCCATTGCATGTATAAGTATATTGAAACGCCGATTAAAGAAGTCAATTTGATTGGCTATTCTATTGATGCATTGTTCTTAATTTATAATTTTACCTTTTTTTTAAAAAAAAGGTATTCAGATACTTTTTATTGAACACAAAAGACTCTATATCAATAGATATTATTTGAAAACAAAAATCCAGTTATATATGTATGGATAATGGGAATTTTTAAAGTCGAACTGAGGGTAACAATTTCACTAGAATAAAGACAAACTATACTATTTGTTTTTAATTCTTCCATTTGTTCTCTAAACACATCCTTTGTTCTCAATCGAAAAGGACAATTTGATATTACATAACTCACTGTTGGTATGCTTCAGAAAAAGGTGCAGTTGGTATGAATTCAGTTAGTAAAACTTGATTTTCTTCTCTTCACTTTCCCTATTTAACACTTTGTTCTTTCTGTCTAAACATATATACATTTTTCTAGGCTATAATTCTCTGAAATTATATGCTTTTTTTTCTCATGATACCTAATTCTATTATTATTATTATATATGCCAATAATCATTATAAACTCAAAGAAAAGAAATAAGGAAAAAAAATTAACAATAGACACGGCTATGCCATATTTTTTACTTTTACTTTCTTTTTTTCGTTCTCACTTTTTATATTTCTTTCAATTATTATTACCATGACATTGTTATCTATTAATTTACTTGACTCTAAAAAAATCTTTTATTGAGGTGATATGTGGATGCATCAATTTTTATTTTATCTTTTATTTTTATTTGATAGAACATAATATATATATAAAAGGCAATTAGCACACTAATTTGTAATTTGATAATGTACCTGTACGTACCAGTTGGAAATATTTTTATTTGATGAAGGACGTGCATTTGAAATTATTCAAACTCGTTTGAGACCGGGGAAAATTTATCATTGATACTAACAAAAGAAAATTGTGTGTGTGTCTGCGTATATGATAATGATGTATAATCTATTTATCCCATTTTTATTCTTATTATTATGTGTATAAAAATTACAAATTATATAGTATGAGATACATATTAGGTATGGCAAAACAGCCATTGTATTTAATAATGACTGCTCGTGTTACCGATCTACTATCTACGTAGACTCACATTTGGAAAGAATTTACCCCAACATGTATTCTATTGTTTAATATTGCCCAATCCCGTATTAAAATAAAACAATATAGATTCCTTAGCATTGATGATGCTCCAAAGCAAATTGATCAAGTTACTACAAAAGAATGCTAAGCGAAGAATTGATTTATTTATTAACTGTAGAACTGACATTTTTATTTTTATTACTTATTCAGTTTGAACAGCAACATTAAATTATTTTGATTCACCCATTTCATTGTGAAACTAAACAGAAAATGGGAAAAAAGCCCTTGCGTTTTTTTTTTAAACATGCGTTTTTTTTAATCCCTGGCTTCTTTTATAAATGAAAAAGAAAAAAAAAGATTGTCTTTCTTTGTTATTAAACTTCTAGAAAAAAAGTAAATAATTCTTCCCCCCCCCCCAGCTTTCACCCTCAAGTAAAAACTTATTTCAGCCACTTTGATTTTTATTTTTATTAAGAAATGACATAATATGATACTGGTCCCTCTATTTCTCTCTTCCACCCCCTCTTTATAAAAAGCAAAAAACGATGAATTGTCATTATATAAAAAATTG
>JAEPRB010000525.1:0-15139 GCA_016758965.1 Circinella minor
CTCTATCGGATATCGTTATATAAAATTAACGATATTTCCCTGCTTAATCTGTCTTGCACCCCAAAACCCGATCGTTATATTGAAATATCGTTATATCGAATATCGTTATAGTGAGCGGTGACAGTAACTACAAATATTAAAAAAAAGGGGATATTTTTTCTCAGTTACGTACATGTAAAGTTTAGGTAGAGTATTATTCAATGCACTATTACGTCGTACTTGTCTGTTATTTTTGACCTAGGTAATAACTTAATTTCTTCAACTTGGAAAATTAACAAAAAAAAAAAAAAAAAAAAAAAAAAGACTTTGGATTCTACACGTAGTTATGTTGATTTTATTACCGAGTTACCCATTGAACTTTTACCCTTTGATTATGGATCATTTCTCACTGACAGTGAACTATTTGAATTTTTTATGGTTTCTAAAACTTGGAAAATTCAATTAGTTGGATGTTAATTCATTAGGGTCAAATATAACAATAGCCATGTCAACACCTTCAAAAAATGATTACGTATCAAAAATATATTTGATGTTATTACTTGGCAAATGGTACAACTCAGAATTCTTGATCTTCAATGGCAGTATCATCCCATAGTATTCAAAAGAGTATTAGAACCATTTAGACAAAGACAATTGGAAACATTAGAGCGGTTAGAATTGAATAGTAAGTTACTAAATTTTACAGTGACATGAACGAGTGAATTTTAAAAAGATAAAGAAAACAAAACTAGTAGTAGATATTCTAGTTCTTCTTCTTCTTCTTCTTTTAAATTTAACAATGGTTTTATAATATATATTTGTGTTTATAGATTGTATAATACCACCAGGTCACTATCGTCTTGATTTTCATATACTCCCAGCTGTCAAGAATACTTTACGATATCTCAAATTAGTATCCATATCAGCCGGACTCTTTTATTTGAAAATGTGCTTGAACAATGTCCAAAACTTGAAGGATTTTGGTTTGATACTTATTCTGTACGTTTTCGTCCTACGACGAGGACGACTACTAGAGGTATAACATCATCAACAAAAGCAGTTGGACTCAAAGAATTACTGATCGATGAAAAAAACATTCCAGATTCCTGGGTTGAACAGATTGTGAATACATGTCCTAATCTTATGGGGTATTTCCATTAAAACATGTTCCTATACTGCATTAAATATTATTCTTCAACATTATACTCATCCATTGGAATATCTTGTTTACAATATTTTTAATAATGATCTTCTGACACTATCTGCTTTTTCATTATCAGCCTTATCTGGATGGAATCTTTTAAAATACAAAAGTAACAACAAGAGAAACATCATCATCAATAATAGCAGCAGCCATCAAGAAAAAAGAAAACTTTGGTATTTAGCAGTTCAACGATTTGAAGAAAGCACTGTTCTTCCACTTTTATATCATAATGCAGACGTACTTGAAGAACTACATATTGTTTAGAAGTATGATTGAACACCATTCGGATAATAATGATGTACGTGAAACAGCATTTGAATCCATTCCACAATTACCCAATCTTCAAATATTAAATATTTCAGTGTGTTCCAATCAATTCAAAACAGTCACCTTGTTATTATCACGCGTAGCACCATCCATGACACTTCACAGTCTCCATTTGGATTCATGTAATTGAATGACACCTGATTCATCCATCCTAATGTCCTGCATCAAACGACTGACCCACTTAAAAACGACTCTATTTCAAAAATCAGGAACAAAAGATTTGATAGATCTTCTTCAACATTTTCAATACCAGTTTAAAAACAATTTGGGTCTCTGGAAAAAAAAAACACAACTCAAATGATCGTGTACTCTATGCAATAGCAAAGATGCGAACATTGGAAGAAATCTATTGGGACTCACAGTATACGGTATAAGATCGAGGGTATGACTATACTACGGAACTTTTGTAATGAATTGTTAAAGTATAATACAGGTTGTATACAATGCATTCATTTTGAAAAAGGGAATGATGTTAACACATGAGTGGGGATATAAAAAGCCCACCATTTTTTTTTTTTTTTGAGTTTGGGTCAACTTGGATCCATATTTCCAACATTTGAAAAATGGATAGTTGATCAAGTCTATTTATATATTATGAATGAAGATATCTTTGGTTTAGATGGCGACCCTTTATATATCAAAAGCATCACACACTACAGCAGTTCCCAGTAAAATTAAAATAGAAAATGTTTGACAAGCTTTAAAATATATAAATAAACAATTTTTTTTTTAATTATTCTATAATAATATAAAAGTAATTAAATTACTAGTAAAACGATTATGCACATCTTTTTGTTATTGAGCCAAAATAATACGTAATGTAAAATATACGTACGAGAAGTCTATACGTAGTGAAGAGTACGTACTGTATTACTAGAAAAGAAGAAACAGAGAGAAACTTTAATCATTCTCCGTTTATTTACTTGATAAAAAAAAAAAAAAAAGGAGGAAGGAATAATAATAAACTCCATTTACTTCCATTTAGGAAAAATGATAAAACATATTTTGATTTACGTATAAAAGTTTAAATGATATCCTTGGAATGATGGAGAAGGAAGAGAATTTCATTGGAAGAAGGGGGGGATGAGGTTAATAATGTTTATATCATAAAATAAAATATGATACTACTGCTTCTTTTTAATATATATACGTATATACGTATTCCTTTTTTAATCATACATAATAAAAGAATGAAATACATAAAAAAGGTTATTATGATTCGTTAATTTAGTATTTCTTGTCCATGTTTTATAAACTAACGAAACTGTAATATAATGACTTCTTGTGATTATAATGCAGGGTTACATACAAAAAAAAAAGGCACATGATGTTTTGTTATGCACTACAACAACTTTATTAAGGGATCTCAAGTTTGTTTGTTTGTTTTTTATTTATATTTATACGTAAAAAAAAAAAAGAATAACAAGAAGTGTACGTATAAATATTTAAATCAATCAATCAATTATATGATTCTTATTAAATATGAAAACATACAAGAAGAAGAAAAAGATCAATTTTTTTTTGTTGATAATGCATAAACTATAATATAAAATTAAAACACAAAGAAGTTCTTTTATTGTTTTATGCCAAGAAGTAAACATGTATTGTTTCGTTGTTGTTTTGGAAATAATTATCATTGGAGGGGGGGACCTGGTAAATTTATTTAGTTTATCATTATCATTATTGATAAAGAGAGAGGGGGAAGGGGAATTCTTTTTTGTCGTCAATAAATAATGTATACGTTATGTCATATTTATGTCATTAAGAATGGAATACGTAAAATGTTATAAACGAACGATTATTAAAGTCTCTATACGTAATTATCTTTTTTTTTTTTTTTTCGTGGCGAACCATATACAAAATCCTTTTTTTCTTTTTTCGTTCAGTTCACCAGAAAAGGCAATTGATTGAAATGTGTACATAAATAAACCCTTTATTTTAATTTTTTATTTCTCTCTCTCTCTTTCTTTCTTCTTTTCATTCTTTTTAACATATCATCATGAAATCTATCATTATCTTTTTTTTTGTCATGGTTTTTTCCATTGGTACAATTGTAGTCAATGCTGCTTGTACTTGTAGTGCATCTGATACAGTTTGTTTAGAAAAATGTGGTATGTAAAAATAATGACAATTTTTACTGATGCTATTTAAACTAAATATTTTTTTTTTTTTACATAGTCTCGAGTGCAAATAATTGTATTCAGAACTGTCAAGGTAGTAATGATTGTTATACAGGTTGTGTAGATCAATATTGGCCAACCACTGCTATTGCAACAGCAAGTATTCCAACAACAGCTACAGCATCTGCTTCTGGATCAGTATCTGCTTCTGCTTCTGTTTCTCAAACACAAGCTGCTTCTCATCAACCAAGTAGTGCTGCCAATAATGAAATCAATCAAATGACTCCTGCCATTACTTCTATTCTTGCTATGATCATGAGTCTTATATTTTATCATTAAACAAAATATATCTGTAACCATCCATTAATTTTTTTATCTCTTTAATAATAATCATATTACCATCATTTATATTCATCATTTATCATAACAGTAGCACAAAGTAGTTTAAATAAATAACTCTCCTTTTTTTAAGAAAAAAAAAAACATATATATATATATATATAACTTTTAATGAAGTAAAAAAAAAATATGTGTATTATTATGGTAACAAAAAGAAACAAACAAAAAAAAAAGAAGTATATTGAAGTGTGTGAAAGGGGGAGAGTAGTAAGAGACTGTGTGTGTGAAAAATGAGTGAGTGAGAGAGAGAGAGTTGTAAAATGATTTTTTTGGTTTTTAAAAATGCAAAAGAAAAAAAAAATATGTTAAATAATAAAGAGGAAAACTTGGAATTTATTATGCCTCTTCAGTCATAGGTTCATCTTTATTTTCTACTTCTTGTTGTTGTTCACCACTTTCTGTTTCTTCATTATCATCATCTCGTCGTCGTTTCAAACCCTTCATCTTACGAGTTTGAATCTTATCAAATTGTTGTTTACCAAGATGGATACGACCATATTGATCACCCATATCATCTCTTTCTTTATTCTTTTCTTTCTTTCCCTATTAAAAAAAAACAACAACAATCTTTTAGTATATTCCTCCCCCTTTACTCCAAACCATATCTTAGTATCAAAATATAAATGTTTTTTTTTTTTACCTTCAATTCCTTTGGCACCTTACAAGCCTTCTTCCAAATATCACTCTTGGGTAATTCTTTACGTCTTACAACTAAATCCATCATAGGACCCATTTCTTCTAATTCTACACGAGGTGTTTTAGATCCACTCTTTTTCATTTGTATAAGATAAGATCGAACCATAATTCTTGGATCCTCTTCTTTTGGAGAAGCTGTAAAACTCATGACATATTCCAAACCAGCTAAATCAACACCATCGACTAATTCACCATTAAAGAAATCCAAGAAATAATTTTTCAAACTTTTAAAAGTATCATCCGAATCAAATTTATCACCATTAAATACCATCACAGGTTTAATACCAAGAGAACATTTAGGTCCTTTAATTTCACTTAAAGGAGTCAAGTTTTCAACACCTAATTCATACATGTCCAATACTTGATGTTCAAACATACGAATAAAAGTCAAGTTGTGGGGTCTTTTTTTAGAATGACTACCGACCACAATAAGCGAAGCATCGTTTTTACGTGAAAAGAATTCGAGTTTGGATTCATCTTCAAATGGTTTTAATTCGTTCTTTTTGCTGAATAAGATACCATTGGCTCGTTTTAAAGAGTACTATTTATAATAAATAGTCAATAATTCATTAGTTAATATATATATATATGTTATTATTAAAAAAGAAAAGAAAAAATATATATACAATATCTTTCAAAGCATCATTAATGATCTGACTTGTCGTAGATCCTTTGACGATCAAAGCCGTTTTTGGATTTTCAACAACTTTAGCATCACGATTTTTTAAGAAACGTTTGGTACGTGCATTTTTAGCCTTTCTAAAAAAATAAAAAAAGGTTAATTAAATTAATAAAAAGTTTTTTTTTAAAAAAAAAAAAAAAAAATTGATCAATTCTTACACTGTACGAAGCATATTTTTTTTTTTAAAAAATGAAAGTTGAAAAAAAAAAAGTTGTCAAAAACGAGGTTCGAGTTATAAAAAAAAAAAAAAAATCGAGAAAATGCCGCAACCAAGCTTTAAAATTGGGTGGCTGAGATTTTTTCATGCAGGACACTCTTTTTTTTTTAAACCTTATTTTTACAAAAAAAAGGGGGGGGAGAGAAAAAAAAATTGAAATTCTATGTTTTTAATTTGTATTAAAAAAAAATTTACATTGATTCTATATTATTATTATTATTATTATTATTACTATTATTATTATTATTATTACTATTATTATGATGAGCTATTTCCATTCTTTCCATTTGTTTCTTATCCAATTCCATCAATCGATCAAGATCCATTTTTCGTTGTGTTCGTATAGTTTCAAATGATTTTACTAATCCAAGTTGTTCACAAGCATCCAAAGCAAGTGTATAAGTTCTACTATCCGGTAATACTTTAGCCGTTTTCATATCATGCCAAATAGTCATCATTTGAGATATTTGTTTCGCTTTTTCTAATGCTCCCATCATTTCATTATAGACTGAAACAGGTAATTTTATTCTTGACATTTTGGCATCATCATAGACTTGCATAGCTTGTCGTACATGACCTGAAGAAAGTAATGTATTGATCATAATCGTATGACTTGCAAAATCCGGTCGACAATGACGACGCATGTTTCGATATAATTGAAGCATTTTCTGTACAGGAGCAGATATTTTTCCATTATTTCTCCATAAAGCAGCACCTTCCAATTCGATCCCTTCTTCTTCTTGTTCTTTGATAATCGTAGGTTGAATCATTCTTGCCAATAATGCAAAATGCATATTATAACTACGTGTATCTGGTTTAATCTTAAGTTCTTTCATCTTGTCCCATAATAAATCCACATGTTCCATATCATCAGGTAATGTCAATTGCCGTTTTCTTGATAATAATGAAAAAGTGGCATTGAATGTATAAATATTGGGTTGTAAACCAAATCCTTCCATTTCTTTTAAAAGCGACATGGCTTTGTCCATATTTTCTGTTCTTGCACATGCTGAAATTAAAGAGGTATAGATAACGACATCCGGTTTAAGACCTTGTTCTTTAATGGATTCATAAAAATCAAATGCAGCTTCAGGGGATTGTTCTTGATCTTTTACCAATGTATCTAAAATGATACTATAACTATAGACATCAGGTTCTACACCGGCTTCCACCATTTTATTGAAAATATCCAAAGCTTCTTGAAATTGATTTTTTTTAACATAGGATGAAATAAACGTATTATAATCTCGTAAATTACAAGGAATATTCAACGCATTCATTTCCTTGAGTACTTTTTTTGGATTCCAACCCATCGCAGTTAAATGACTTCCATTGACGTCCACATGACCTTGAGAACCCGCTTGTTTTAAATCAAGATACACCTTATCCATGTGGTCTTGCATACCAAATTCATGTAATACACCCAATAAAATATGATACGTCGCTGTGGTCGGTAATGGATTGGCTCGTTTCATCATTTGTTGATAGACGGTAAAAGCACCTTCGGGTTGATGCACGGCTCCATAAAGTTGAATCATGGAATTATAAACACAATCCATATTTTTCTCATCTTCACATTTTATATTTTTCTTTCTTAAATAATGGGCAAAATAATGTCGAGCCCCTTCTAAATCTTCTCGATTGGCAAATATCCAAATCAAGGATCGATACACTTCTGTTGTTTCAGGCCACATGTTTCGTTCTTGTAAATGTTGATAAAAGTCATGAATATCAGATAATTGATTGTTATCCTTCATGCCACCTACAATGGTTTTGACAGTGACTGGATCAGGATGATATTCGGATCGCATCATACCATCAACAACCAATTTAGCTGATTTCATATCACCATGTGTAATAAATAAATGAATTAACATGTTACAACCACGAACAAATGTATCTTGTGATAAATGACGTTTATGAATTTCACGTAGAATGGATTGAATACGTCGTATGGATTCTTGAGGTAAATGAGTACCGGTTTCTTTTTTGATACGACCACACAATATAATAAAATCACTGTCCGTTATTAATTGATTTTGATTCACTCGTTCGGTATAGTCGGCCCATATATCATCAATATTTTTTTTGTTAAAGTCTAATGTTACTTTATGTTGTTTTTCTGTTGTTTCTGGAACAGGAGTCGTCGTCGTCGTTCCTTCCATGGTAGGTCTTGTTACTACACTATACCATTGTTGTTGTTGTTGTTGAGATAATAAAACATGGCATTGTTGATATCGAAAAGGGACACGAGCATAAGAAAATCCAGTTTGTTTTAAATTATTTTTTTGTAATTGGGTATGAATCGTACGTAATGTTGAACAACACCTTCGTTGCATTGACATTATTATTTATTTATTTATTTATTTTTTCCAAAAAAAAAAAAAAATTGTTAGAGATAAAAAAAAAAAGTCTGGAGTTTTAAACCCCCTTTTTTTTCCTTTGAGTGGGTGACTGTATTATCGGAACAAAGGTTCCGGTTGCTCCGAAAATTTGTTATAAAAAAAAAAAAAAAAAAAAAAGCTGTCAGGTACCGTTGTTAAGGTAAAAAAAAAGGAGTGGTTTTTTATTTTTTTTTTATTTTTTGGGTAACCATGGATACGTACAATGACACATTAATATATATAAACTAAAAAGTATGTAGCTACTTATATGAATTTAAGATGGTTTCCCCGTTTCGTACTTACCGTATGTTATATATATATATATATATATATGCGAATTGACAAGAATGTTTTTTTTTTTAATGGACGGTGAATTATTTTTTAAAAAAAATAGTTTATTTGATAAAACAAGTTACATCTTCCTAATAAATGTAACACATATAATAAATTAGTATATAGAAAAAGTAATTACACCTTTTTTTTTTTTTTTTTTTTGGAAAAAAAAAAAAGACCCACACATTAATAATAAAAAGGATGAATAAAAGGAAGTGGGAGGGAAAAAAAACCAACATAAAATAGTATATATATATATAAGAGAGAGAAAGAGAGAGAGAGAGAGAGAAAAAAAATATTTATATGTATAAAAAATAATAATAATAAAAAAGAATATATTTCTCTTTTGTCACGTCTTTTTTTAAATGTTTTCTTGGGTTTGCTCATAATGGTATATAAAAATATAAAGATGGGGGGGGAGAGAAAGGATTCATTTTTTTTTTTTGCAAGTTGTTTGTTAATTGTTGTTGGGGGGGGGGAGAATATATATGTTTTTTTTTTTTTTATATATATATGTTGTTAAAATTCTGTTGAGTATAGGTTTGTTTTTTAAAAATATAGAGTAAAAAAGAAAAGCATATCTTTTTTTTTTTTTTTCCTTTTCGAAAAATTCACCATATTAAAATAATAATAATAATAAAAAGATATATATATAAACAAACATATACAGATATATATAAATATATACATGGAGGGGGGAGAGAATATGTATATATTTGAAAAAGAAGAAGAGGAGAGAAAAAAAAAAGTGTAATTTAAAATAAAGTACGACGATTAGAACCATCAGAAAGACCAACGCGTCTTCTTGAAGGTAATGATTGAGATCCACGCTTCTTGTTACTGATATTGGTATTATTTTCGGACATGGGGGCATTTTCATCATCATCAACACCATCTACACTTTTACGTTTTTTATCTATGGAATTAGAATAAGTCGTAGTTGAAGGTGTTGATTTTTGTGTTTTATTCATCATCAATGTCTTTTTCTTTAATGTCGTTGTTGTTTGTGTTGTCGTTTTTGATTTTAAAGAAGAAGATAAAGATTTTTTTAAATCAACCTTTTGATTGTCTTTTTTAGTGAATGGTGCAACTTTAATCGTTTTTTCTTGTTCAACAACTTTCGGAGCTTGTTGTGGTGGTTCTGGATTATCTCGATGAATAGGTTGAATAGTAGTTCCTTGAATCGTTCGACTCATCCATGGCTAATAAATAAATAGAAAAAAATAAATAAATAAATGTGGTGGATGGTGGGAAAGGGAGGAGAAATAATATATAAATGTTACTATAAAAAAAAAAAAAAAACTTACGGGAATATTTTCCTTATTATCTTGATGTAATCGAATAGTTTTTATAGTCTTTTTCTTGTCAGTAAGTGTTGTCGATGTTTTATTGGTGTTTTTTGCTTCAAGTGCAGAATCTTTATGCCAAGATACATTTTGATCCAATTTTTCATCATATACTTTTTGAGACCAACGATAAGATAAACGTGTATAAATGTGTTCAATTGTCTTTTTGTGATCCTTCGTTTTGTTATTCTCTTTAATTAATTCTTGTAAAGCCTAAAAGAAAGGAATATATGTAAAAAAAAAAATAGGATTTGTTTAATGAAGAAGAAACAAGAAGAAATAGTAAAATAAAAAAAAATAAAAAAACGTACTAAACGTATATTTTTCTTGTGCTTTACAAAAAGGGAGTATGCACGTTCCAATTGGACATTTGCGCAGTCGTTGCACATCATTATCATCAGACATAGTTCTTGAATAGATCTCAGACTCCAATCGCGTAATTCCATTTCTTTGGCGGAAGTAAGATCTGAATAACGTAGACGCGTTGCACTCCCTTTATTATCTATTCCAAAAATCATTTCTTTATATCCAAATGCCATCATGTCTTCTTTATCATCCAATAAGAGAACTGCTTCAACACGTTTATTTTCAATTAAATAAGATATTTGTGCTTTTGATTCGTAAGGTGCTTGAATATATTCAATCTTTTCTTTCTTTAATTGCTAAAAAAAAAAAAGAGGAGAGAGAAACAAGAATTAACATATTTTTATTGGATCGCATTGATATTTTTTTTTTTTTCATTTATTGAAAAAAAAAAAAAAAACCTTACCTCTAATAATACATCATAATTATTATTATTTTTATCGTCGTTGTTATTTTCATTATTTGTATCATTGTCAATATCATTGCCACTATAATAAAAAAAAAAAGGGGGGGGGGGAAGGAGTGTTATAAAAAAAAAAAAAAAAAGCAAAGTTATGTGCACATATTATATATATTAAATAAGAACCAACCCCTTGGTTTTTTTCTTTTGGTCGCATGGCAATGGTTTGCCTTCTACTACAACAAGTGGAATCACGTTATTTGAACGTAAAATGTCAAGTAATAAAAGTTGTTTTGTTGACCTTTTTTTTTTAAAAAAAAACAAAGAAAAGGATTTGGTCAATGAAAAGAAATGAAAGAAATAAAACAATGGGTTAGTTGCCATGGTGTTTTTTTTTTTTTTTTTTAAGAAAAAAAGAAAGATAGGGTATGCATACTCGTCATTCGTATTGTCTTTATTCTTATTTTTTTCTTCATGAGTCTCTTTTTCTTTTAGGTCATTGTCTTTATTATTTTTTAATAATAATGAATCACTGGATTTTGAAAAAACATGTTGAAATAATGCGTGACCATCGACTGCTACTGTTTTTCCAGCATATTCTTTAATGTGTACAGGTTGATGGATTGACTTGACTAACTTTAGTACCAAGTTGGTGGAACCCATATTTCATATACAAAGAACTCTCTCTCTTTTTTTTTTTTTTGAAAAAAAAAAAAAAGACTAGACAAAAACAACAACCTCTTTTTTTGTTTTTTTTTTTTCTTCTTTTTTCTTTCTATTTGAAAAAAAGGGAAATAAAGTGATGAAAAAAAAAAAAAAAAAAGGTGATTGGAAAGAAAGAAAGGGATGAGGGAAACGAAAAAAAAAAAAAAAAAAAGAGAGAATGGAAATAAAAATTTCGTGTTGCCCTAAAAAAAAATCTGGGCTGTGCGTTTAACTCGATAAAAAAAAAAATTGGGGAAAAAAAAAAAAAAAAACTCTACTTTATTAAGTTCTTTTCGGTTGTGAATATAAGTTATTTCACTTGTTTTTTATGAATTTTTTAAAATAGTATTCAATATTCATATATCTCTATGGTAAAAAAAAAGAAAAGTTACAGTCTATTCGGAGAAACTCCTAAATTTGCGCGTACGACACGCGCGTGTGTATAAAATATTTTTGGTTATTTTAAAATTTGTGGTGGTAACAAATCACAAAATGATTTTTTGTATCGTTACCATTCCTTTTTTTTTTTTTTTTTACCAATAGAATCAGGTTATTACAATCGGGTTTTACTTACGGATTTATTAAAGTTTAGAAATAATGGATTGCATATTTGCTTACGACGAAAAAAAAGTAAGATAATAATGTAAGGGGGGAAGAAGTTTGCATCATCATGAAATCATTTTTCATTATTATTATTTGTCACACTGCATCAAGAAAAAAAAAAAAAAAGGTTGTTTTTAATAAGAAAAGAAAGAAAAATCTTAAAATGTTTAATTCGTTTGTGTTTCGTATATTCGTATACGTTTTTATAAATACGTAAATAAATAAATAAATGATAACTAAATGTACTATGTTTAACATGTAACGTAAGTACGTAATATTATTTATTATTAAATTCCATTTCAACTAACGCTCCTTGGTCTTCTTTTTAATATAAAAATGTGCTTCTTTTCTTTTCTTTAACACCAAACAATTTGCATGATCTCTCTCTTTCTCTCCCCTTTTAATTTTATCCCTTCTTTTTTTACTACCAAATTAAAAAAAAAATATTATACTCTATTAAAATATAGTAAATATGTATTACATATATAAAATATATTTAATCAAAATGATGTTATAAAGTAAAGGATCTGTATATAATAAGGTGTATATATAATAAGGTGTATATATAAATAAAAAAAAAGGGAAGGGAAGGGAAGGGAAGGAGAAACAAAAGTAAAAAAAAACAGTAATAATAATAATAAAAAAACAATAGGGTTTGTCTATAATCTATATAGATATAATATTATATATATATATTTTACTTATTTATTATGCCATATTAAAGTACGTAATGAATTCCAAGTATCAGAATCACGATAAATATATTGCATAGATGCACGAAGTGATGGTTGAAGAGTATTTTCATCACATTGGAATAAATACATCACCATACCCCAAGATACTGCTGCAAAAATAGGATAAGTATGTTTAGGTGCTTCAATCATTTTTCGTTGAACAGGTACTTTAACTAAAGCAATAGCTACACGAGCAAAAATATACAAGACAATCTTTTATATAATAACAAAAAGTTAAACTTTCTTCTTCTTCTTCTTTATCCCAAAAGTCCCACTTTTATATAAAGAGTTTTTTTACCTGTTGATTGATAGCATTATTTTCACCAAAAACATAATAACCACCTAATAACCCAGCAACAAATGTATGAATATCTGCATGTTTACCTCCATTCAATTTCTTTTGTATAAACATAGCTGTTTTATAAATAACAGCAAAGGTTCCTAAGTTTTGAGCATGTTGTTTAGTGGCTCTAAAGATATATCGTAACTTATCCATTGTACTATAATATTATATATAAATAAATAGAATGGTTTAATATTATTATTATTATTATTATTTATAAAATATATAATATTATATTAACTCACGATCCAGATTTGAATAAAAAGGCCATTACAAGAGCATGAGGAAATCGAATTCGACTACCATAGACAATACCATTACGGAAACCTTTCAAGATGGTAAGAACATCATGATAGTTGGGATTTAAAGCAATCGCTTCCAATACATCCATTCTATATTATATTTATGTATATACAAAAAAAAAAAAAAAAAAAAGGAAAGTTTTTAAAAGAGAAAAGATAAAAAAAAAAAAATCCCCTCCCTTTTTCTCGGTTGTACTTTTTTTTTTTTTTTTTTCACTTTTTCACATGAATTAAAATAGGTGACTTAAAAATTTCGCAAGGTGCGAAAAAGCTTTTGGCATATGATTACTTTAAAGTGATAGAATCCAAAAGCCGATTGGCTAAGAATACCTTTATTTTATTTCTATGACGATTCAAACAGTCTAACTTTTATATAGTAAGTACTCTTTTCAATAACATTACCTATATACACAAAATATTTTTTATTTATCTTATAATCAAAAGGTATTATAATAACCATTTGTTTGTTATTTTTTTAAAATTTTATTTGTCAAGTATCTTAACATGATATAATAGTACTACTAGTTGTAGCGAGTTTCCCCTGACATCAACTATCTTTTAAGTAACACACATAAATAACACAGATCCCTTAATTTTACCCCGCACTTAACTTCCCACGAATCTGTCTCTCTCTCTCTCTCTCTTTTTTAAGTCGATTTTCCCCATTTTTAATTTCAGACGGATTTCCTTTAATAAATTGGTTTCTTGGTTTCTAATCACTCAAGATATATTTCATTGCCAAGAAAACTTATTCTTTTCTACTTGTTTCTTAAAAAGAATACTTACTGCCATTTAGTTCACCTTATTGCACTCAGTCTTCTTAATTATTATCTTTTGTAAAAAAGTATTTTGGTGTTCCCCGTGTTTTATGTACAGTAGATGATAAAAAGTAGTATTTTTATTTAGTGTATAGAGCACTAGTAAATGTTTATTTTAAATATACTCGAGTTCAAGTTGAGATAACGATAATATTTGTATAATAATCAAATAAATATGATACAGAGTGATAATGTATGTATGTAGTTGTATATTGAGCTTTTATAATTTAAGAATTCAATTGTTATTACACTCAAACGTCAAAAGTTTATGTAATCGATAAATAAATATAAGATAATAATCTCTTGTATAAAATAAAATAAATAAAACAACCCAAATTATATGATGTTGAGAGTGATCAATGGAAAAAAAATTCTAAAAAATAAAGAATGGTGTAAGGAGGTATGATTGATATAATAATGATTTACTTCCATTTGACCATTCAAAGTCTTGTTATCCCCCCCATGACTTTTTGATTTGACTCTACTGTCTTTAGTTGTGCGTACGCATTGATCCTACCTACTATTCTGTCCAACAAATGTACAAAATAGTTATTACATCAACTTGATTATCTCCCTCCTCTACCTCCACTCGTTTGAGACCACAGTGTACGTAATACGTAAGAGAGTTGATTATATGACCGAAAAAAAAAAAACTTGTTAAATAAAATGTTTCATAAAGTTATCTTTTATTAGCATCATATCGTAGTTCTCTACTGTAGAGTGGGACGGGTGGGAAAAAAAAGAACAATAGAAATGAACATTTTATATATTCATCACTGACTTTGAAAATAGAAAAAAGGGGGGGGTTCTGCATTTTCTACGACTACCCAGAAGTTTACTTTTTTTCCCCGGTCACGTGGTCCGAAGGTTAAGTTTTCAGAATCCGGAACAATTATTCTCCGGACAAAAAATAGTAACACCGTCCAAAAAAATTGTTTTTTTTTTTTTTTGTTATTTTTATTATCATTAATTTTTACTATTATTATTGCTATTATTTTATTAAAATGAATCCTACTACCATTATCAACAACTCAACTTCCAGATATTGTTCTGATTTTAAATGCATTCGTTCGATTGAATTGTTTTGTGGCAAGCGCGATTTCTACAAAACGTGTATTACATGCCGAAATAAAAACAGCGATGTTGGCAAAGCGATCCCTGCTGAATTGCTTATTACTATGAGC
>JAEPRB010000526.1:0-15134 GCA_016758965.1 Circinella minor
TTTAAAGAAATAACTATGAAGCAAATCTGTTTTTTATAATCTTTTTTTTTTCGCTTATCACACAGTTGTACCCAAAAAACGTCAATGAATGCTTGATCCAAGCTTGACAATCTTAGGCTCAAATTTGTAACTATCCCATTTTTGTAGGCTGGTAGTAGCTTAAATTTGTGTTGCCATGACTCGATTATAAGGTTAATGGCTCAATTTCGTTTAAACAGCTCAATTTGGAAACACGAAATTGCGCCAATGTGCCTATAGAGCGGGGGGTGGATCAATAATAAAAATAAACATAGTCCGTGTTGTAATCATGGTAAAAGCTCAATTGATATTTCTTTTTATATATATCTACTGAACTATTACGTATTAATCTAGCGCTTTTTTATAAACAATCTATAACTTTTGATATCAGTGCTTTTGTTTTATTTTCATATTGAAAATACCATAGTAAAAATATTATTAGACTTTGGTGCTTTTATACCCTACGAATATAGTAATTTTTCGTTAAACAGGTACTACGTACTCGTTAAACCGGTATTTCGCTAAACCGGTACGTAGTACGTATCTCTCAAATATTTACAAGAGTTATATTAGTCTTTTTTTCTTTATATGTATATATATGTATATAATAATATTACTCTTTTTATTGGTTCTGTGATCAAATCGGATACGTAGCTTTATTATTATTATTATTATTAAATATTTAATTGGTAAAATCAGTAATTCAAGCTTGCTTATATGTCATCTCAGCTCTTTCCTTTGTTTCTAGAAGCTTGAATTTTTTTTTTTTTTGCACCAAGTAAAAAATATCTAGATCGTCCTTGTCGTCTAAGGAAAGTCCGTCAACAAATTGTTGCTAGTATTGCCTTTTTTCCGCCAATTTGACAAGGAGGCTTTTTTCTTCTTCCTCGACTACTTCTTCCTCAATTTCTTCATCCACTTGTTCTTCTTCATCATCTAATATATAATTGGGCTCGCTGTTGGTACAATTTATCCCGACTTATTCATATAACTGCTCAATATGCTCGATAATAATATGTACCTTGATGTTGTCAATTCATTAAGTGATCGAAACACTGGTCCATTATCAATATATCATGAATATCATCGTTTTCATCGTTAGAAGTTAAGTTGACTGTATCAACACTATCTTCTTCTGTACCAACTGTTGCAAGATGACTGTTGTTTTTTGTTCATTTAAATCAAGATCATCCTGCAAAACAACAGCGGCATCTTGTACATCAACTGCTTCTTCTGAAATTTCATTAGAAATAAGGCCAGTGTGGGGGAAACAGTTGGTGATTATTTCTGGTGTAACTCTTTCCCATGCCATTTTGGACCAATCCAAAGCCTGTTTCAACTTGATATCATAAAGCTTTTCGAGATTCCCTTCATTATATATACGTAATGGTCGCTTGATGGAATAACATGGCACTAGGTAGATAATAAGTATATAAGTTATTTGAACAACAAATTATCAATTGTAATATGTATAAAAAATATATTCTTAAAATACTATACCGGTATTTCTTTTTGAATGCAGCAATGATTCCAGCATCGAGGGGGTTGGTAGTGGGAAGTAGTATTTGGCGGGAGCATGCAGATCTCAATATTTATTATGCCAAACCACAAAAGAGGAAATATCACTTGGAAAAATGAGTTGGATTAATTATCCAAAAAGTGGATATAAGAGTATTTTATTATCAAAAAAAAAATATAAAGATAAAAAGCTAAGCTAAAATTCTTTGATCAATTCGATCCTATTTATAATATTTACTATAACGTTTAATAATAACTAATAATTATAAAAACTATTTAATAATCGTTAATGTTTCTTGTTAATAAATGTTTCTTTATGATTAGCGTCCACCAATGAAATTCAATCTTAGTTTCAGCAAATTATAATATCCATTTTAAATGCTACATTTATTATTATTACTGAAATTTGGGTTCATATGATAATAAAAGAAAAATTATGAGGGGTGGGGGTTTTTTTTTTTCGGACGTAACAGTATCAAGTAGATCCTTAACAAAATCAACGAGATGTACTCGATTTCGAATCAAACTGGTATAGTGATCGAAGGCAAGATTTTTCAAATGATTCATGGTAACATCGTCGCAGGGAATATCAGTAATTGTAGCAGATTGAGTTAAGAATAAGCCAAATGCAACAAAAAGATCAGAGTGTTCAGCAGGTGTCAAGATATTCAGGGTTGTCTTAGACATGATCAACCATGACACGGGTATGAATGGCATCCAAGTAGGATATTCCACCGTTTAATCGATAGTTCAATTGTTGCTAGATAAAGTATTCATACAAATAATCAGTATAATATTCATCATTGGTATCTTTTCCTTGTTCATCATGTTTTCTCTTGTATATTAATCTACGAATTGCAACTAGTCAGTCAAAGGGTCGTCAGCCATTTAATACTAGATAAATAAAAAAAGCTTTGGCCTATTTACCTGGACCATCCAAAAAAATCCAATCACCCCTCGTAACTTGTCGCCATTGTAGTTGGTCAAGATCGTACATTTTGTTACCCGTTCATAACCCACTGGATTACCCATACCTTGAGGTTTTATTACCCAAAGACGAACTTGATCATCTTATTAATAATAATAGTTAGACCCTGTTTTCATATATATACTGTCATTCATAGATGCGAAAGCAAACAAATATCTATTTTTATTACCTTTGGCGCTTGAGCGTACAAATAATACTTTTGCATGACTAATCAATTTTCTGTCCGCATGAGGGTGTGTATCAAGAATATGAAGCAATATCGAATAACACTCGTAGGCTCTTTTAATATGATTAAATAGATCCCTGTGGTGATCCCTTGTCCCCAAAGGTCCCGACGGTTCGAGTAATAAAAATTATAGGTTTTTCTCTTGATCAAAAAACATCAACCCATCTGAGTTATAGTTTTTTGTTCTATTATCGAATTTCCATATGTTCAACTCAAAATCACAAGTGATGATACAACGTGAACAGCATCGCGTAAAAAGGACCAAAATACTTCGAAACAATAACTTGTTTCACACTCGTTTCTTTGAGTTGTGTGGATGAATTCCGAGCTACATATTTGACAAAAGAAGATTAGAAAATTATCAAAAATATAGATAGAAATAGAAAACAAAGAGGTACATACAATTATTAGATATATTATATTAATTAGCCCCTGATATTTCAAAGTATATAGAAAAAGAGTTTCTTGACATCCAGGAAACCATAATCGTTTTTATGTTTATCCATATTCTCGAACTCTTTTTATGTAGAGCTTATTTCTTGTATTATGCTTTCTCAATAATTGTTTTCAGTTTTGGTTGCAATGAGTTGTATGTTGTTGTCAATGATTGTTGCTAAACAATGTAGACTTGATCTTGACTATAAATTTTTTTTTTTTTATTTTGATAAGTTTTGATTGAAATTAATGTGTGGTAGTGAATTAAGTAATTGTAAAACGCATACCAATTTTTTTTTAAAAAGTTGTCTCTTTTCTTTTATAGTAATAAAAAAAAAAGAAGAAAAAACAAGGTCTTTCATTATTAGCTGAAAGGGTTTTTTTCCATATATGGGTTTTTTATGTGCAAAATACCATTCTATTCTATCATCACATTATAAATCTTAAAAAAAAAAAGACTTTAAACAATGTATATAATATATATATATACTTTCTTTTATAGCTCCTGATACTTATAATAATATGATAAAAAAAAAAAAAGAAACTTCATGATGATAAAATTATATATATATAGTAGATAGTTTGCTATTAATATATTCTTATTGATCTAATGATCAATTTTCGAATTATTTATAGAATATAAATATAACGACGATATGATTATTTTAAATTGATGATGTAATTTCAATAAGTCATTATATACTATGTACTAAAGCAAAAAGAAAAAAATTACTCAAACTATTGTTTTTTTTTTAATGTCATGATATGTTATTATTATCTAGAAAACCATTATACAACATATAAAAATAACAAAAAGAAACAACCTACACAACATGAATTATACATGGCACAAAAAAAACCAGGAGAAGAAGATAATCAACAAAAACGACGAACAATGTCTTTACGTTCTGGAACTGCAGTCAATAAAACAGTTGCAACCAATACACAAGGATCAAATAAAAGAAAGCAACGAAAGATTCAATTCGAAGAACCAATTACGAATGAAAATTTTGATCCACAATCATCAACTTCTATTCAACAAAACCCAAATCAACAACGAGTTCCACAAGTTATTCCAGCAACACAATTACCTCCAATAGAAGAGCAACAAAGAAGTATAACACCAGGAGTTGATCATTACGAAACTCCAGCACCTACACAAACAGCAATGAATATAAACGAAGATACAACAATGTTGGAACAACCATCAAGTAGTAGTTCGAGGAAAGAAAATAATCCAGATATACGTAACAAAGGAAAGGGACCAGCTGAACAACGACCAAGACCAATAAGACGTAAAACAAGAATAAAACCAGAAATCGAATATGATATAGTACAAGATGTTGCTAATATTCTGCTCAAATCAAGTTACGAAGAGAATTACACGCATTTACTTCAACTCAAAGAAAAATTGAACCATCTTTAAATATAAAAGATATCAACAATAAATTAGACCCAACAGCAGCATATTCGACTGTATATATACAAGAAAACCCAGTGACTTGCCTTTATGATACTGGAGTCGCAAAAAGTTGTATCTCAAGAACCTTAATGGATGATTTAGAAATGGAAATACAAAGATCATCATCAGCACGATTTACTTTAGGAAATGGCGCAATACAAGTATTACAAGGAATTATCAAAGATGTAGAAATCCAAGTTGGAAATTTTATTAAAGTACCTATTACTTTAGAAGTATTGACAGACAGCCCCGTACATTTAATTCTTGGAAATAACTGGATGCACAAAACAAGAGCAATACTACACTTTGGAACCTCCACAATCACATTAAAATATAATAACCAAGTAACATGTGTATCATTCCAGCACTCAAGATTGTTACCATGTAAAATATCAAATCGCCAAATTGAAGAAATTAATACCACGAGACAAATAAAAACAGATTCCACAGATGCAGATGGAGACACTGAAGAAACAGACGAAGAAACAACAGATGATACCGAAGATTATACATCATTTGAAAGTGATTACAGTACACAGATTCTACATCCGAAGAAGATGATATTAATGAAAATCAAGTCCCAATTGAATTTTATTTAAAAGATGATCGAGTAAAATATCCACTACAACTAGAAGAATGGACCGCACCAAATGGAACAACATGCTATCATGTTTATACTGGAGAATCACTACCTTTAACCGGGAATGAAACTACTTACCTTAGAGGCGAATTACCTCATACAAATTCCCAAGAATTACGTTTTTATCCATATCCAGCACTGTATCAACCTTACGAATACCAAGAAACTTCACCAATATTACCAGGACAAACACAAGTTGAAATAGAAATCGATAATCCTCGTCCCGATCCAATCGAATTACCATATAACACATATCTTGGAGATTACATAGATGCTTACCATACTAGAACTGGCGAACAAGAAGAAGAATTAGACGATGATGAAATAGCAGAAATATATGGATACGATTATAATCCATATAGATATATACAATTACGACGACAAGGAACCACAAACGATCAAGACTTATTCATGTTACACGAAGGAATACCAGTACAACAATCCTTAATTATATTACTACGACCAGGAATCAAAGTTTTGGAAATTTGGACTAAAGAAGATTTAATAATTCCAAATAATCGTTCAATATATTACCATGGAAAACTTCCATCCCCAAATGAAAAACCATTGCGTTTTGAACCGGAAAAACAACCAGGACAACACACCCATAATTATTATTGTAATACAATACCTGCTGGATCAACAACCTTTACCATCACAATCCAAAATACCGTAGAATATCAAGTAATCATCAGCATAGCAAGTTTTGTCGGAACACTACATGAAGTACAAGATACAGACGAAAATAAATCAATCACCACATATAATATTTCAGAAAATAATCAAAATGAATCCCAAAACGATGATACATTAATACCACCATTAACTGAAGAACAAAAAAATAAATTGGATATCGCAGACCTACCAGAAGACCAAGATCATAAAATTCAAAATGCATTTTTTAATTTGATCCAAAAATATCAATCTTGCATAGACTGGGACAATACAAGTTTATCCTGCACCAACGTATTACAAGTATCCATTGATACAGCAGACGCACAACCGATCAGAACAAGACCTTACAAAATGTCACCAGAAGAAGCTGAAGCATTAAAAAAGGAATTAAATCGATTATGCACATTAGGTGTCATAGAACCATCCAAATCACCATGGTCAAGTCCAATTATTCTATTAAAAAAGAAAGGAAATACAGGCGAATATAGATTATTATCAGATTTACGACGGTTAAATATTATTGCAAAGAGTTATAATTATCCATTACCCAATGTAGAAGAATTATTATCGTCTATAACTGAAGAAGTGTATTTTCATGTCTTGATTTAAGACAATCCTTTTTTCAAGTACGTACCTTTGGAGCCATCAAGTCGAGACAAGACCACATTCACCACTAAATATGGAAATTACCGTTACACGAGATTGCCTATGGGATACAAGAATTCACCACATATTATGGCTGAAGTTGGAGCAATAGTATTTCGATCATTAATAGGAACACGCGTAGGATTATACATTGATGATGTATGTTGCTATAGTAAAAATATACAAAAACATTTATCAGATTTGGAACAAGTTTTTGAATGTCTGAAAATTGCCAACTTAAAAGTGAATATTGAAAAATGTTCATGGTTCAAAGCAAAAATAAAATACCTTGGACATTATATTACACCATCCGGTATACACACTGATGCTGATAAAACCAAAGCTATTCAAGAAACACCTATTCCAACTACCCAAAAACAATTACGAAGTTTTCTTGGTTGTTGTAATTACTTCAGAAAATTTATAAACCGTTACTCTCAGAGAGCTCGACCATTAACAAAGATGACTGGCAACTATCCACCACCTTGGGGAGAAGCAGCAACAAAAGCATTTAATGATTTGAAAACGGTGTTAATACAAGCATCCATATTATCACGACCCGCTTATAACAAGAACTTTTACTTGATCACAGACGGAAGCAAATTTGGCTTGGGAGGTACACTCAGTCAACTCTGTGATGATGGAAAAGAGGAAACCGTAATGTGCTATCTATCTCGTTCTACCACTAAAGGAGAAGAATCATTATCCGCTACAGGTTTAGAATGTGCAGCATTAGTATATTGTGTACAACAAACGCGACATTATCTTTTAGGAAAAAAGTTTTATGTTGTTACATACCACCAATCTTTATCAGGCTACTTAAAAGAAAAACAACCCATTGGAAGGCATGAAAGAGCCATAGCATTTTTGAGCGAATACGATTTCGAAATTCATTACCGAAGTGGCAAGAAAAACTAAAGTGCAGACTTCTTAAGTCGACTTCCCGGTTTCACCCATAACAACCAGACTAATGACAAGAATGAAAACGATCGAGTCGACGTTTAAATGGAAGAACGGAAGAGTATTATAAAATAACAATATTCAGTATAAAAAAAAACATAATACGTAATAAAAAAATAATAAAGATAAAAATAAATATATAAAAAGAAATTGTTCACATCCCCCCCTTTTCACATGAATGTAACACAGTGTCAATCCCCTTTATCTTACTCTATTTTATTATACAATAACTGTAGTACAAACAACCCTGAAGTTTCCCCACATTATTGTAATCAACCTATTTTTGTAAAAACCCTTATTATTTTATATTAATTAATTACATCGTACAAAACAAGATCAACATACCACACGAATATCATCAACAATCGGAAATCACGTTATTAAAAATGGAAATCGAAACATACAACGGAATTAAATATTATCTAAAAAAGCTAGATTATCCACCAAATTGCACTAAGGAATTGAGAAGAAACATACGTTCTCAAAACAAGTATTACCAAGTACAAATGACAAGTTGTATCGCCAAGGACGAACACAAAGATTAGTGCTTACTACGAAAACCACAGCACACGAAGCTATTTTTGCACATCATTCTCATACTTTAGGAGGATATTACGCATTTGATAACACATATTATAAAATCAAACAAAAATATTATGTGCCAGGTTTAACAAAAATGATTCGCGATTATATCAATCAATGTGACATATGTCAGAGGCAAGCATCTAAGAACAGTTTAGAACCTTTGAACCCTATTCCTGTAACCGCAAAAATATTTCATCATGTTCAGATTGATGCTAAATTTGTGAAACGATCAAGAGGAAGGTATCGATATATATTATCATGTTTTGATTTATTTTCTAACTGAGATTGTTCTACGTAGGAACGACTAACAATAACAATATATGTTTTCCTTGTTCATTATCGATCCATGTTAGATCGTAAAGCTATAAAGAATAAATCATAAGTTGATCTCTACAAAAAAATAGAAATAAAATAATGGAATAATGATATAAGACGCATTACAATATAAGAAAACTTCATATTTAGCTTCCAATTTGGAGGGAGAAAAACAAGAAAAAACCAAAAGGTAAATTTGTATGTAGCACTCGACAATTTCTTTCTTCGTTGACACAATTTGTAAGAAATTCTATAACTTTTATATATATACTTACAATATATGCATATCATATATACAATAGCTTTTAATATATAAATTTATTGACTAATTTCTGTTTATTGTAAAACAAAAGAATATTTTTAGTAATAGTTATGGAATCTTCAAAAATAATACTATAAAGTGTAGAATTAAAAAATTGATATCATAGAGAAAGGAAAGAAATAACTTGACTATAGATGAGGACATATAGGATAATGGTGGAAACATTTATAACATATTTATATGTTCTATTCTAAACTCACTATCGTGGGTAAGATTAAAAATATTTAAAAGTTGCAAATGAAATGAATACAATCAAAAAGTTTGTAAAGGGCATACACATGCTTTCCGCCGTCTAATGGTCTAGAAATGATAAATATCCGATATATACCAATTAATGAGTTGGGATGGTGACTATTGCTACGGTTTACAGAACCCCCCCCCCTGTAAAAAGCCGGTCTACTTATTATTTCATTCCATAACAACGACAACGACAACAGCAACAACAATAATAATAATAATATATTGCTTTTTTTGATCATGATTCCTCCCATTTAGCTTCTATCTATAATTTATCAAACTATTTTATTTTTTATTTTCTCTAGTGACAATTTTTTTTATGTCTCATGAACATTATTATGTATACATGTATAATAAACTTTGTAATTGTCGTTAATATTATTATAAAACATCAGGTACAATCCTTATAAAGGTTCATGATACCATTTGGATCAATACCGTTCTTAATGCTCTGCATTAAACGAATTTGTACGTCCGTCTTACAACGGGTCATATAATTAACCTTTGCAACGCCAATACAATGTTCAGCAGTAATTGATCCATTATGTTTAACTTTAAAAAAAAGTAATAAAAAGAAAAAAGCAATTAGCATTCATTTTTTTTTTTTTTTGGTAAATATACAATAACAATTTATCCTCACTAGCAAAATTTACAGTTCCTTCCCCCCCCGCCCTTTTTTTTTGACAAGACTTACTGATCCAATCGTAAACAAATTTATCCATATCTTATTGAACATTATAATCATGATCAGGAATATTTGCCATAATATGTAAATTCTATTATATTATATAAAATGTAAATAATTAGATATATATATTGCAACTAAAATAATAATAATAATAATAATAATAATAATAAACTTACGCCATCACCAACGTGACCGAAACCAATCACATTTTTATTTACGTTGTCATTATCAGGAAGACCATGTTCACTATAATGTTGTTTGACATCTTCAACCAGTTTGTATAGTAATTGAACATCCATCGCAACATCATATGTCATGGCGGTAGCTGATTGAACGATAGCTTCAGGGATACGTTCACGCTGTTGCCATAAAGCAGGTGTCTATGTTTATAATATAATAACAATTCATTAAGAGAGAGGGTGACAGAGGACATCATCAATAAGGACAAAAGAAAGACTATCGATTATTTTCCCAAATAATTTATTACTTTTGTGGGTTTTTTTTTAATTACCTGCTTTTTATCTTGTGCCATTACACCATCTTGAGCAACATCAGTTTCCATAAGTCGTGTAAAATATGTGATGCTTTATGAGGTTAATTAAAACATATAAAACTAAATCTGATCGGCAACCGTTGGGCCATTCACTATCTCCAACAATATAATCATCTGTCTTGTTGACGAGGGATGAAGTAATAATTTTGATGACAGATGTATTTCTTGTAATGGCTTTTGCCATTAGGTCAGAGCCAGGGCGCAGTGAGAGTCGCATTTTTTTTTAAAACTCAAGGAAATAAAATAAAAAAGAAAAAGGTAAACTCTGACAAAGTTTACAAAGTTTACAAAGTTTACAAAGTTTACAAAGTTTACAAAGTTTACAAAATGCGTGCATATCATTGGCTGAAAAAGTAAATCAGCGGAAGTTAATTTGGTCAGCAGTTTACAAAGTTTACAAAGTTGATAACGTTGACAAAATGCGTGCATATCATTGGCTGCAGTTTACAAAGTTGACGATAGCTAATAAATACGCGAATATTAAAAGAACGTTATAGCGAAATCAAAAATACCATGGTCAACTTCTTTTCAAAAATTCTGTATTGTCGTATGGCACACGTCAATCCTTCATCTCAGATAATTCAAATATAAACTAGCATATATAAAGACTTACTTGTATAGAAATAATTATTTTTTTTTTATCATATTATTAAAAGACCTGAAGAATATATTGAATATAAAGTATTGACAATATGATCTTGTTTATTATTTTAACTTTTTACTTTAAAAACTAAAAAAAGGATAGTATCATATATTATTACCACTAGAAATTATATTTATAAGTAGAAAAGTGAAGTACTGGTAAAAGCTTCATATTTGTCGACAACTCGACATGGCAACCTCTTCATGTATTTATTAGCTATCGTCAACTTTGTAAACTGCTGACCAAATTAACTTCCGCTGATTTACTTTTTCAGCCAATGATATGCACGCATTTTGTAAACTTTGTAAACTTTGTAAACTTTGTCAACTTTGTAAACTTTGTAAACTTTGTAAACTTTGTCAGAGTTTACCTTTTTCTTTTTTATTTTATTTCCTTGAGTTTTAAAAAAAAATGCGACTCTCACTGCGCCCTGGCTCTGACCTAATGGCAAAAGCCATTACAAGAAATACATCTGTCATCAAAATTATTACTTCATCCCTCGTCAACAAGACAGATGATTATATTGTTGGAGATAGTGAATGGCCCAACGGTTGCCGATCAGATTTAGTTTTAGAGCCAAAATCTTCATCTATTGGCTTACCTCCTATTATTATTGAATTTCAGCAATCAGTGGACTATCCATTTTTAAAACGCGTCATTCAATACAGTTTACAAGCTTATCAACGGTACAAGATTGATCCTATTATTTTAATTATATGTATGAATAACTTGTCCAGCGACATTGAACAGTCGATTAAACGGAGTAACATTATTGGATGCCAATCATACCCGTGTCATGGTTGGGCTGATAAGTGTTTGATCATGTCTAAAAATATCTTGAATACCTTGACACCTTCCGAAAACGCTGATCCTTTTGTTGCATTTGGATTATTCTTAACGCAATCTACTCCAATTACTGATATTCCCTGCGACGATGCTACAATGAATCATTTGAAAAACCTCGCTTTCGATCACTATACGAGCTTAATTGGTAATCAAATACATCTTGTTGATTTTGTAAAGGACCTTCTCAATAGCCAGGAAAAACAATACAAGGATCTTTTGGATCTTACATCCCAAGAAAACTCTTCCAATGAAATTCAACAATCTATTAAAAATGCACATGTGAAGCAACAGGAATTAAAACGAAAGTTCGATGAGTTGGATGATATAAATCTTACTCCCGCTACCACTTCTGTCCCTTTCAACACGGCTTCCGCAGCTTCACCTTCTCCTAATGCATCATCGTCATCATCATCATCAACAGCTCCACCTTCTCCTAATACATCTTCATCATCATCAACAGCTTCTCCTTCTCCTTCTCCATCACCTAATAATGCATCATCATCAATTTCGCCATATCAAAAAGGTATGATGTTTGTTTCACAGTTCAAAGCAGATAGGATAAAACAAGGAAAAGAACGCATGGACTGGAAAGCATGTATAAAAGAAGGGCAACAAAAAGGATTACTTTTAAATTATAAAAATATTAATACTTTAAAAAATCAGTTTGTGAAGTTTGAAAAGTCACAAACAAAAAAATAAATGGGAATTTTTTTTTTTGGTAAAGCAAACATTATTTTGCTTCCTACTGTTATGATTTAATTGTCTGGTTTTTGATGAAGCCGTTATAAAAGTTTATGCGTATTTATTTGAAATAAAGACTTTCTGAAAATTGATGGTCTTGAAGTAGATTACATTGATTTTTTATTCTTTTCTTATCCATTACAGGAACTCCCACCCACGGAAGCAAGTTGACCGACTCGAGAAGGCTATAATAGTGGTCAATAAACTGTACAATGCTAAAGAATGAAAGATATACCGTAACCATGGAATATAATTAATTTTTTCTTTCATAATATATATATATACAGTTTATATTAGTATCCATGTTACCAATGTAAATGTCAAATAGGAGCTAAACTTAGAAAACTGTAACCGAGTAACTAGACTCGATTTGTTTTAAATTCACCATCGTACCAACAGTACATATAAAAATCAAAAGAGTACGTACGTAGACTTTTATTACTTATCAAGAAGAAGAAAAATAGCATATGTTTTGAAATTATTATGTAAAGTACGTACTATTTGGTAAAGAATATTTATCCATTCGATTAAAATTATCGAAAAAAAAATGGGATTTTACATTAACAACTTCTTTTATTTATTAAATGTCTTTGTCGTAGATCTTCTCATCCCAAAAACTGCCCAATACCATTTTTACCATGGAGGGCCGTGGAGGGTACTAAAGGCCTGACATAATTACCCCCCCCTTCGTACGGTCCCAAGGGATTTGGTCACTTTCAATGGCTCCGAAGTCCTATAAGAAGCGAAAAAGAGATTGGATACTTCTATTGGGTACGATCATTGGACATTGATTGTTCATTTGCTGACACTTGAAACTGCATACGTTTGCCTTCTCTGCACTTAAAACATTCGCTTGTCTTTTGATCCGATCAGTAACCAAGGATCACTCATTCATTGTTACGTAAAAATAATAATATTTATACTGGCTTGTTTACTCATGGGATCATTCAAATACGATTTAAACTTTATTTTTTTTTTAGAAAGAAATAATACAACAACAATTATGATACTATACTACTATTTGTGATAAACAAAAAAAAAACTACTGTTCATCCCCGTCGTTATCTTTTGACAATGGAGAGAGGGAAGGAATCAAATTAACCATTACTTCAACCTTTAATTGTCTTCCTGATCTTACACCGGCGAACACTAAGGCACACTAAAGTAGTCTATCTTTACGATAGAAAAGTTTGGCCGATTCCGGCATGTACTTGACCCATTCATGCTCAACTTGTTGACAAAATAACCTTTTCCATACTGTAATAACCATATGCTCACAGGAACTGTTACCTGTTGATTTTTACAGTATTACCAATACATCCTGCTTCACTGGGTAGATATTATTATCTCTGATACAATCAATGGTATTCCAGTTTTTACCATATATCATACAATAATGATAATTGATAAGTATTACGTATTTCTTTATGTATATATATATATTATGGATGCTTTCGAGTTGAATAATCGTTGCTATCCTGTTTTATATTTTTTTTTAGTATACAGAGCTTATGACTTGATTTTGTCAACGATTGTAAAACAGATAAGTGTTATGGATATGGGGTAATAGACAGATTATTACTATTGATGTACACGGATGAAGGTATTTGTATGTAAGAGGAGTTGTTTATGCAATACCATCAATAAAGTATTATGTGGGTAGACCTTTTGGCCACTTTGACTATGCAGTTATTTTTTTATGTGTATTATTTTTTTTCTTGGGTAATACTGCTCTTAATATGAAATAGTTATTTATAATGGGTTTATATGTGTTATCAAAGGGATTAGTTGTCATTAAGTATGTATAACAACTTTTTTATTTTTATTACGTACATTTCAACATCGCTTTATACTTATACAACCATATCTAAGAAATAATCTTTTTTGATTTACGATACGTATGCATTATTTTACTCCAATAATCTGGGCTTAGTCTTTTGTATTTCCTTACAACATTCACAACGACGGACACATCTTTATCTATACGATTATGCATTTGAAGTTCACAAATCTATTTTATTCTTCCTCATCACTGATATACTATTCATCTCTACATAACACCCAGTATTCTTTTATACCGTAACGACGTTGCACTATTTTATTAATGAAACTACAGTATGTTGCTTTTACTGTATTTTTATTTTAACATTGCGAAATACGGCATATATTGCTTCCTTGGATCATTTTCAATATGGCTTCACCACAACATACGCAATATATACATTATTTTATTGATACGTATGTTTATGGTACAGTAGGCTCCCGTTAATTTCATGTACTTCATTCCTGGCTACGTATTTTGTGAAATTAACGATGGAATGAAATTATCGGTGGATTATGTTGGAGGCAAAAACTGATAAAAAGTTTAACAGAAAATAATAATAAATAGACCAATGTAAATATTAGCGGGTATCTAATATGCTTCATCTTATATAGTTAAAATTTCTTTGAGCGCTTTTGTTATAAGACCAATCACTAAAGAAAAAGTATGTGAGTACCATAGATACTCAATGTTGGTACTATAGTAGAGCTATCTTAGTTCCATTGATTTTCAAAATAGATTAGACAGTTCCTGTCTTCTAAACAAACTACTTTGTGTAACTTCTTTATCACAGAAAACCAATAAAAGTCTTTCCC
>JAEPRB010000527.1:0-15124 GCA_016758965.1 Circinella minor
TGCTTTTAACATACATCAAATTATTATACTAAATATCTAATTTTATTTGAACTAGTATACTCTTACATATTATTATCAATAATCTATGTACGTATAAATATCGAATTTTATACTTAGTTGTATTATGGAAGCTGTAAATAAAAGTAATAAAATGAACTATTTAAATAAAAAAAAAATGCGTACGCTCTCGTAGTTTTATCTGGTTAAAATTGAAGGATTAAGTATAAAGAGTAATGTCTAATTGAGCGTTTTTTAAACTCTAGCTGACAGCTTTCCTTTTTCTTTTCCAATTGTCAAATTATTAGTAAAGATAATATCAGCATAAAAATGATTGTTATTAGGTAATAAAAAATTATGCAGCCTTTTTTTAAGGTACAAGATCTAAAAGGAGACAAATTTTTTTTTTACTGCATGGACAACCATTTTTACATGGTGGTCCGTGCGTACAGCTGTCTTATTGATATGACTGAAAACTCCGTTCCCGTTTTTTTTGGCACGGGTACCATAAGTGGGGCCGACGGATTTAATTATTTTGAAAATTGGCCTAAGCGAAGCTGAGGCCAATTTTTAAAGACTTATTATATTAAAACTCTCCTATTATGTAACTATATGGCGTTTTTTATTGAAAAAGAAGTAATATATATAATATACGTATAATAAAATAATAATGTTAATTGTATGTAATATCAATGGTTGTATAGTATAAGTTTATATGTTTCAGTTTGTTCATTTTGGAAAATTAGATTTATTGGTTATTATTATTTAAAAGAGGGCATGTTCCTCGTCCTGTTCTGCCGACACAAGTATTACTATGACATGTTTCACAATGTCTCACACGTGGTGGTGCATGTAAACCATCAAAGGTACTAGTACGTGAAGAAGGAGCAGCGTATGTAAAAGGAAATGGTGGATAAATCAATTGTTGTGGTAGATATGGATTATAAAATATTGTTGGTTCGATTGTATATGTTGTATTATTATTATGTGTTATTTCGTTTGAAGATGATGTGACAGTGAAATTATTGTGTTCAGTGTTGCTTGTCTCTTCTGTTGATGATGATGATGATGATGATGATGATGATGATGATGATGAAGCAGTTGCTTCCTCAATAATAGTTTGAAGTCTAGGTATTTTAAGAGCAGCTGGATTTTGTGCTTCTGGTATATTGCGCTTTCTTGATGGAGAGCGTAAATCCTGTTGTAAAGTTTCGATTTGTTCTTTATTGCTATTTTTTGTTAAGTGTATATTTTGGTACTCACACCATTTGGCATGGTAACTACGTAAATGTTCAGGTGCTTTATAAAAAATAGACTTTCCATCAACAAAAGCTGACCATAATTTTGAAAAATTGTCAAAATCAGGTTGTTGGTTACGTTGTAGTTGTTGAGGAAAATGTTGTCGAATGAGCGAGTCGTATTTGTTGCGTTCAACCTGAGTTTGTACAGGGATAATAGCATGAGCAGCACCTTGACGTTGAGCCATAAATCTATATTGTGATCCAGCTGTATGTGCCGTAGAACTATGTAGTATAATCAATGAAGCTAAATCATATGAAGATGTCCTACTTTTTGTAAATAATGATGAATTGTCTACTGCACGGATGTTATAGAGATCCATAAGTGACCGAGGTAGAGTAGAAATTCCAAAGCTTTCATCAGAGTCAGCAAGATAAAGGGCGTATTTATGTACCCCCGGTTCATTATAAACGGCTGGTAATCCAAGCTGTTGACGTAAATCATTTATATGTTGTGTGAGCCATGGCTCATAATGTCCTTTGTGAATTTTACCATGTCTGTTCATTGTTCCCACCTAAAACATAATAATGAATTAGTTTACGTACAATCATTTTTTAACTATTTAATATACATACATTAATGTTATGGCGCAATCGATAATCAGCAAGAACAGCATCAGCTAATGCTGGACTAGCGCCAAAAGACCCAAACTTCCGAATTACGTTCTGATGAATCCCTCCCTCTAAAGAATTGGTTCCTCGACAGCAGCGGTATAATATGAGTCCATCTCGATCTTGTCCCATTTTAAAATATAATGAATAACCGGGAGGATCTGACACATGGCCTTCATGAATCGATGATAAAACATTTTTAGACTGCTTCCAAGCCTCATTATCAAATAATGGACGTCCAGTTCTTGCGCATTTCAAAGGGCCGTATGTTTCAAACAAGTTTTTTACAACAGGATATAAGGTTTCAGGTGGGGGAACAGTACCTAAAGAAATTATTACATAATAACATTGTTATATTATCAACTATATACTAATAACTAATGAACCTGCCACCACCAATAATTGCTTACGTTTTACACGACGAAATATCCATCCCGGGTTTTTTAATAGCTTTTCATCCCATGTTATTTGATTCCGTGTCAAAACATCCTTAACCTTGTTTTTATCTTCTTCATCAATAACAAAAAGTGCATCTCGTAGCTTTCTTGAAAAATCATTTGCAAGACCGTGTCTTCGGGGTACTTTGATTTGATCCATTAGATGAAAAACATCCTTAAGTACTCTTGAGCGAATGGGTTCTTCAGCTGGTAATTGTTCAGGAAGAAAGGAAAATTGTTGATTTCCGATTTTCCTACTTTCTTCCTCTATTTGGGACGTACTTGGATCTTGATTATGAGATGGTAGTTCATTATCCTGGAGAATAGAAGTAATATTGTCATTACTGTTGTAATCATCATCTGGCGGCATAAGATTATTGTCATTATTAACTTGTTCACTGTCAAACATTTCTAGTTTTGAGTATATTTAAGCGAATTAGCACGAGAATAAGCATAAAATGTGTTGATTAATTATACAGCACATACGTGATGTAGATATACCAATATTTGATTGTTCACTGCTACCAGTTTCTTCAACAACGTTTTGAGTGTTGTTTTGGATTTCAACAGGATGTGATGTACGAAGATCACATAATCTAGCAACTATTTCGAAAGGAACTTGACTATATTCAGAAAGAGGTTTACCATCTCTATCCACTGCATTCGGTACCAAAACCTGTTTTACAGTGATTATAACTTGAGCCTTCGTTAACTTTTTATCACCATATTTATCACGCTGACAGCTGATTTCTCCATAAGCAGCGGGTTGAACCATAGACCAGGGATGATAAGAAATAGATGTACCTATTGAATTGAGTAAATATATATCAGAATAGAAATAATATAAACCATACCAACTTTGAAATAGACTCATTTAATGCAATGCTATATATACCTTCATTTACTGGCTTTGATATACGCTTTCCTATTACTTCATTCTGTTTTAATTTGTGATAAATTTGTAGACCAGCCCAAGCATCCAATGCAGCATATTCCTTTTGCGTGTCAGATAATTCCATAGCACCCCAATCACTGAGTCGAATGTTGTTATCTTTTGGTAAAAACCGTTTCAAAACCCGGGCGCAAATTTCAGATAAGCTTATTCTTTGAGTATCAATTGCTCCTCGTTCTTTGCAAAATCTAGCAATGTCATATCCTCCAACACAAGTACCGGAAACAAGCCTAAAGTCACGCTCAATCTTATTCAAATCACCTTGTATAGCACGTCCAATCTTGATAATATTTGAATTTGATAAAACATCTATCAATAGTTGTGGTAGCACATCCAAATGGCGGACACAGTAGATATCAACAATGTTGTTGTAGGTAATTTGTATTGTAGCGAGCTTTCCCGGTGCATGAGTTGTAGGGTCGGTGGGCCATTCACAATCAAAACCAACTACTACTTGCTTGGACTGCGTGGGTTCTGAAGTACTGGAGGTGGGTGTTTTGATGAAATCAAGCAATTCTTGAGCTGCAGAAGCTATTTCATCAGCTTTATTTATACAACGGATTTCTACACTGTCTCCAGGGATTGTCAACTTTGGGTACTGGCTATAATCCACGACTTTACCCGGTTCAGGGTCTGTTACAGGTTGGAGAGCTTCCTTCAATGAAGGAAAAACATCTTCCAGAATATTCTTGTCACCTCTTACATTATTTGTAAAAAATATTTCTGGTTGACCATGACCATAGAAATCGAGTGAGCGTCGTACAGCATTGAAAGCATACTTCAAATGAAAAAGTGATTTTGTTGGCACAAGAAATTGCAATCGTACTTCTTCATATTCGTTGAGAATTGTATATAATGCTGTAAATATCGGTGCACCATCAACTTTTCCAATCAGTTTAATTATTTTGAAGGAATGATCACCTTTAAGATACTTTGCGTCAAGAACCATCATTTGTTTGTCAAGTAAATGTCGAATTTCTTCGGTGTAGCTGGTGTAAAAAGAACGAAAATACTGAGGTGAAGGTATAAATCCGCCATATCCATTTTTATCGTCGAAATCAGAGAAAGAACATAAAACATTGTTACTATTTGAGATAAAGTATTGATCAATTGTTGGATTCTCGATTCGAAACACTGCTGCATTAAGGTACTGGAATTCTGATCTGGCATGTTTAAGCTTGTGAAGTTCACGTAGTATTTTTTGAAATCGTTTTGGGCCAACTGAATTTTACATGCAAGGTCGCAAAAGATCACCAACTGTTTTGGATACTCCACTTCTATGTGTCATATATCCAGGATACTGGCACTGGAGGAACTTGGGGAGTTGGCGGATAATATTTTCATTATTGGCAACCGAAGTAAATGAGCACTTTTCATTTTTACAGTCATAGCGTGACGCCATAATATAAAAAAAACTTGAATTAAATAAAAGCAGTTAATAAAAGGCATAATATAACAAAACAAATTCTTTGCATTTTTTTGTGAAATTTCAAAATGCTTACGTACTCAGTAATGTCCACTACTCGACGTGGTTTATCTGTATATCCTTTTGACTTGAGATCATAATTACACGTAGGGCATTTCAAAGTTTTTCCAAGTTTTTCAAGTAGTAAATGAGGAAGCCAAAGGAATATACGTGGATAATAAAGACCATTTGGATTCAGATCATCAAGTAAAGCAAAGTATGGATCTTTTGGTCGTACCCAAAACGTTCCTCTACTGTATTCTGCTGGATATTTCTCACTAACAATACGTTTCTGGACATCAGAGAGATATTTTTGAATCACACCAGCTATTTGTGTCGTGTTATCATTTGATGTGTTGCTTGATTCATTTCTATTTTCTTCTGTAGTGTTATTTGCATTATGATGGTGAGCTGCTTGAGACGTAGTGTCAATAATATCTTCAGTGCCTTCTTGCCTGTTAATATCCTCTTCTTCATCTTCATCATTACAATCAATTTCATCAAGAACATCATCTTCATCATATACATCATATTGATCTTCTTCGGCTGAAGGAACCATGGTGTCAAAATTTTTTTCGCCAAGCGGTACATGATCATCCTCTACTAATGATGATGTTGGTTCTTCCTGTACAGGCGTTGCTGTACTATTAATAGATGAGCTAGGTGATGATGAATTATTATTTTATTATTATTGACAGTCGTGTTACCAGAGGTAAATGATAATTTTTTTTGTTTGCTATCCACTTTTTTAGGACGTCCAGCACTGTGGCCTTGAGCGTTCTTTTGGCCGGAAGGTCGACCTCTTTTTTTGTAGTTGAAATTTCCCTCCATTGTGAAAAATAAAATAAAAAATTATTCAATGCGTTTGAATATGGTTGAATGAGTTAAATGTAGGTGAATGGAGTTAAATGGCGTTGAATAAAGTAGCAGTGGGAAACATGAAACACTTAGAACAGAAGATATTTTATAATCTATTATGCAGGCACTTACAACCTTTTCGCTCTCTAAAAATATTAATGCTATATATAGGCTCCAGGCATAGCAACAGATTTTTATTAAATCGAGCTCTTATTGGCCCAGACTATTAATTTTATTAACTTCTTCTCTGATTGGCTTCAGTGGCCCCATCTACGGTATCCGTGCCTTTTTTTTTTAATTATCAAATAGGGGGATTAATATTATTTAAATTTTACCAAGCGAGTTTTTTTTAAAAGTAATCCAACGCACAGTGTTCGGTTTTTTCTAAGAGTTATGATAAGCAGAGCTATATATTATATAACATAGAAGGTATAATCGACTATCATTTATTTGAATGATAGAAATTCAATTGGTATTTATATAGCTCATAGGCTTTAAAAACTATTGTTGAGATTGTGCATTAGCACCGACCACATGAAAACATTGCTCGTAACAGTTGATTTATATGAATGAGTTTAACCTTAAGCTTTCAAAGTATTTTTGTTGCTTTCAATAATAATGTGATCAGTATTAAAGATAGCTGATCAAAAATGTATACCCCCGGTTTTTGCACTCCTCCCGCCAAATTGAAAACCCCACGTTCCGCAACTTTTTTGAAGGAATTACCAAATTGAAATAACCGGGGGCGGGTCTACTGTTGTATACAAGGTTCAAGTCTTAAGAAGCATGCTATTTATGAAAGAAAGTTTTGTTTGAAGTTGAAAGCTAGCATAAATGAATGATAAATTTTTCTTTATTAAGAATTAAAGTCCTCAAAGTCTTTTCATAATACAACTAAGTATAAAATTCGATATTTATACGTACATAGATTATTGATAATAATATGTAAGAGTATACTAGTTCAAATAAAATTAGATATTTAGTATAATAATTTGATGTATGTTAAAAGCATAAGGCTTTTTCTTTTTCCTGCATTAACTGTATAAAATATGAACAATCATCTTTCTTTATTATTGTATATTTCAATAAAGAAATAAATATTTTATCACTGCTCTGATTTCTTTTTAATATTGGTTTTATAAACTTCATGCATACATTTTGAGATTACTGTTTAGTTTAGATTGATATTAGACCATGAATGTAATTCATGGTAAACTATTTCTGTACGTATCCCAAAGTCAAACAAGATATCAAATAGGAATGAATCGATTGACTTTCTTTTTTAATCCATTGGATAGAACTATCTTTATAGTAATAATAAAAAGGTAGAAGAAACAAAGCCTTTCATTTTATGATTTAAAAACAATAATAATAAAACACTCTATAATTACCACCAGTAGGAATAATCATGAATATACTGTTCTATACCCTTTAAATACAATGAGGTCTTCTTCAATACAATTATATATAACCCAGTAGAGTATATTTTTATTTTAATTTTCAAGTACTCGTTATTTTAACCATGTCGTGTCTCACTGAATACACCAACAAATTATACAAATCATTTTAAAACAGAGTTACTTCCTTTTTATAGCAACGTACAAGATTTTGCTTCGTGAATCTACATCAAAGATGAAAAGGTACATTATGTTTTTTTACGTAGATGACCACCATAACATTCTTTTTTTTTCAAAGATAAACGCGTTCAAAAAATAAAGGGGGGGGGAGTATATTTGAAAACAATGTTCTTTATAATGATCAATTATTCGATTAAAGAACAATATTTTCATAGTAAAAAGAGACATGTTTTATTTTTTAAAAGTAAAAAAAAAAAGACAAGTTCATTTTATTGTCCTGCGCGACTAATTATGCAAAGTAAACATAGTATGTATGTGCGTGTGTGTGTGTGTGTGTGTGTGTGTGTGTCACCATGGCAAGATCGCTAAAACTATTATTCCCTTTTTCCTTCTTCACTTTGTTTTTACTTGTCTACATCATATAAAAAAAAAGTAAGCTGTACAAAGGCATTGCTGCATGAAAAAAAAATGTTACCATTGTTTCGGATTTAAAAAAAAAAGTATAAAAAGGGTCTTTTTCAGAGCTTTTTCTTTTTCTTTTTCTTCTCTTTTTTTTTTTCTTTACACCAGCAACAACCAATACGGTAAGTACTATTTTTCTATCCTTCTTCCCCCAATAGATCATGTATCTATTTTCTCCTACATTTTTTCCCTCCATCTATTTTTTTTATCTTTTTTATGGCTTTATTATACATGTTATTATTTTTGACGAGGTTTATCCTTACTCTTATTTTTTTATTCTTTTTAAGGAAACGCCGCAGCAATCACGTGAGGACGACAAACGACGCGACGAACAACACCACGAACGATATGACGAACGATACCACGAACGATAACACGAACGATAACACGAACGACACCACGAACGATACCACGAACGATACCACGAACGACACCACGAACGATACCACGGACGATACCACGGACGATACCACGCGACGATACCACGAACGATACGACGCGACGATCTACTCTTTACTATCTTCGGATAGTAAAGGGGCTGATGATCCAGTCATCGACTGGGGAGGTCGGGTTCTGACGCAATGCCACCTCCACGTGGTAGGACCTGTCCACGTAGCTTCTTTTTTTTTTTTTTTCGAAAAAAAAAAGTTGCGGCCAAGAGCATTGCAATATTTATAATAAATATTTTATTATAATGTGTTTGTGAACCACTGGGTTTTTGCTTAGAATGATTTCTTTCTTTATTTTTATTTTATTATCAATATTATAAATAAATTGTTTTTTTTCTTTATCGTTTTAAAAATGTATTGTCGGCTTTTTATAATAATTTACATGTTCATATAAAGTAATGTAAAATCTAAGATAGAAATTTAATTATTGGTTACCATGACATAATGATCTGACAGATTTTAATTGATAAGATTCCCGATGATTGGATCAACAGCAAAACATATGCAAACAGTAGTTAGGGAGGTGTGATATTTAAATTGAATATATAACTACAAAAAGAAAAGTTTTCTTTCTCTTTCTGACTTTACAGCGGTTTTTTTGTAAACGACAACAGCGAAACCAATAAATTCGCATGACAAAGAGCTGCTGTTACAATCCATTACTCCAGTTACGTACCCCCATCGGTAATGTAAAATCAATTATTCTACAGATGCCAAGAACACAACAAAATAATTGAGTATCCCAGAAACCACGTAGATTATATAACAATAAACAACATTCCTTTGAACTGCGCGCATGCAGATGGTCTTTTTGAAAAATTACGAAAATACCACTGACACTTTTTCAGAAAAATTATCCCCTTAATACTGATTATCACTCTACATAAAGAAACACAAAACTTTATTAGCATATGATACTGATGCGTTTGAAGATCAAATAAAATTACCATCCAGTTTTATTGGGGTGCCAAGTACAATTCTATAAAAGTCTAAAAACCTCCACCAGATTTCATTTATATATATGTGAATGATAAAGTTCAAAAGTGAGTTAATATAAAACACGATTCGTTATTTAATCCCCCTCCCAATTTTAAGCGAGTGGATGTTCATCATTTTTAAATTTACGTATATTGCTAAATAAGGTTGGATTATTGTCTGTAGAGCTTAATACGTACGTAATATAATATTGAAAAAATGAATTGTTTACTAATGGGTAAAGATAGGTTAAAATTTTATTGAATACTACTTTTTTTAGAGACAATAAGAGGGGGGCAAAGAGAAAGGAAAAATGTAATGACATTTTTGTAATAGTCTACTATATAGGGTGATTAATATTAAGGTTTGTTTATAATATGTTATTCTTATAATATTAAGCTGATCGAAAAAGAACAAAGTATATAATATGTTCAGAGATACTACTGTATATATTAATATTCATTACTTCCATGATAATATATTTCTAAGGTATGCAAATACCGGTAGTGATACCAAAGTAACTATTAAAATACCAACAGTTGTCAATTTTTAATTTATCTTTTCTTCTTCTTCTTCTTCTTCATCTCAAAAACTTACCGCATATGATCAAGAGGTGATGCGCCAACGCCAAGAGATGATGAGCATTTGTTAGATTCAATACCATTTGGACACACAACTGGTAATAGTAGTAATTATAGAAGTTAATATATATTCTTATTATACAAAGATAAAAGATTAGAAAAGTGCTCACCAAATAATTCGTTGTCATCCCAAAATTCTTCTCCAGCATGATAAAATTTATAAAGCGGTGAAGCATTATCAGGAACATGTGGCACAGCTACGTAATAAAAGAATAAAATTAGTTATATATTTATGTATAATTATAAAATTACATGAATATAATAAATATAAAATAATTAAACTTACTGTCTCGAGCATGTACTGCACGTTTATATGGAATTCCAGTGGAGACAACATATTCAGCAAATTGTTTATTACCTACACGTGGTTGCCCTAATATTTATAATATAAAAGTTATATCAATTATTTTACAGAACCCATCCAAAAAAAATTATTCGATTAAAGATATATATATATAAAGGAACTGGATTTATACATACCAAAAGTAATCAATTCAACGTTTTTAATACCTCTTTCATGTAAATCCAAAGCATTTAAAAGGGCGAGAGCTCCTCCCAAAGAATGCCTATCAGTGATTAAGATAAATTAATTTTCAGATCATGATTATATAGTTCAAGATGGTTTGATAAAAGGGAAAAAAAAATTCTTTACTTACCCAGTGACAGCCACAGTATAATCTGGATGTATTTGGAGCTGGCTATCAATAATTGCTGTTAATTGTTTTTGAACTATCTGATAAGCTCTTTTAAACCCAAGATGAATATATGCTCCTTTAACATTGTGATAATAAGGGACAGCTACAGCTCTAAAATTCTATTATTTTTATACGTATTTAAATAAAAAATAGGTATTTAGTAAACAATGATTCAATTACAATTACACCATCCTAGTCATTATACTATAAATAATATGTAATATATATAGTTTTTATACGTACAACACCCCAGTTTTTAAGAGAGTTTGAACCTTTTTTTTATATATATAATTTTATGTTAATAGTATTCTTTGTAAAACAACAAATGGGGATACTCGTGTATAACAGATATAAACTTGTTTTTTTTTACCTCTAAAAGCAATATAAATAGTTTTATCAATATCACTTCTTGCTACCATAACATTGGTATCATAATCATCAGAAATTATTGTATCAATAATTGTTAGACCATGTGCTATGGCAAGATCACAATGTGGACAATCCAATCTCTTGCGTTTCATTACATCAGAACAATATACATCAGCAGATAAAGAAGTATAAAATTCAAGTTCTCTAATTTCATCTTTTGTTGCATGACGAACACTACTAGTTAATTTTTGTTTTTGGGGTTTTTTTTGAACATTATCAGGGGCAGGCAAAGCTACGGTGAAAAAATGGAGCAAGAAAAATGAAAACAAAGAAAAAGTAATTAAAAATTTCATAATTATTAATTTCTTTAATAAAAGATGAAAAAGAAAAGAAGTATAACACGAAAGCAGAAAAAAAAATAGACAACTTTTATACAATAAAGGAGATGCTTCCCCCCCCCTCTCAGTGATGATCCGCGTAACCTTTTTTTTTTCTTAAAAGAAAAGTCAAGGTCCTTATTCTTAATACTTGATACTTTTTATATTGTAAAAAAAAAATTGACGAAAATGTTTATGTACGTAGCATACGTACTGTCTTTATTTTTTTATTCTTAAAAAGATTGACAGGTTGTAAAATTAAAGTTTAAACAGAAAAAAAAGGAAAAAAAAAGGGAAGTGAACATGAGGTGTAAAATCCTTTTATGTCCTTACCATGTCTCCTAATCCATATGCTCCTATAGATGATATGCAGTAAAAAAAAAGATGATAATGAATTGTATTACATCTTCTACTTTCATCATCATATCTCAGGTCAAAACATGGCAATCAAGGGGTGGGTGAAAGGAAGTATCAGGGGTTACATGTTTTATATATACTTAGAATGAGAACCACTTATAAGTCTATCTTCAAATAATCATCTTGTCGATCTGTCCATCTTTTGGAACTAGCTGTAAGTGAAAACAATTTTCTATGTACTGTACTCAAAAATACCCCGTTACGTATAAACTATCATATCATCGTTAAATGGTACTACTTCTTGTTATTATAAATTTATCACTAAAAGTATAATCACCGCCACCCCTATTTTCCTTTCTACTTTTCTGTTATCACCGAATGACCCAATACACCTTCTCCTGATATGACATACCATTTTTATTATTAATATTTGAATACGTATCTATTTCAAGTATAGTTTTAGGACAGCGATTTTTTTAAAATAGAAATTACATATATAATAGTTTATGATATTGATTAAAATAGGTTCAAAAGAAATTTATTAATTGAAACCATGGATTTTCACGTATGTGAGTAATAAAAATACAACTGTATATCATCACAATAGATGTATTATTATTGACATTATTATTTATCTCGATACACATTATATCAATAAGCTACGTATGTATAATATTTGAATATACTTTATACAACTTTATATTGATTATTGCATAACATATGTAATACAAAATGGAAAAGAAAAAAAAAGTTACGTATTCTGCTATAATTTATCTGTTCGCTTTATTATCTTATTTTAATGTAAATTATTCATATATCAAGAATTGTTTGTGATATTTGTACTGGTATCATCAGATATAGACAATGAAATATCAAACTGTAGACTCTGACAATTAAAATTAATTGTATAATTGTCTCTTCTGTTTTCAGTAGTTGACATTTTGATTCCAGTTCCTATAACACATGTGTAATTTAATGAGAGCATACAGACTGTTTTAGCTACAACTCGATATATCCAACTCAGACTCTTTGTGTCTAAGAATTAGAATAAAGAATAACTCGGCTTCTCTGGGGTGAAAAAAAGGACATCTGTTTGTGATGTTCGAATATACACCAAAAACAAATTATAGTTATCTTTCAATCAAGTTTAACTAATGGGCGCACAAAAATACATGTGATTTTTTTATTTTATTTTTTGCCACATGCATTCTTCTGGAAATCTTATCTACTAAAAAAAAAAGCATATAGTAATAACACCAATAAGATAAAAGCTATTAATTATACAACAAGGATAATACACTAATGTTATTATATTGATTTGATGGCATAACTTACTGTGAGCAAAATCAAGGGACTTACATACATCGTGCCACTTTACAAAAAAAAAAAAAAAAAAAAAAAAGGATACTACTTGTTTGAAAGGAGCCACCCAATGTATTAGAAACGGGGTCAGAAAAACGGGGTGAATACTCAAAAGCCACATTTATTCGATATAGGTTTCCAGTTACAATTTCTAATAAAGAAATGTTCAAATAAATGTTAATCATGAAATATTCATCTCATATTAAACGAGAATAAATTCACCACTGTAATCAAAGCTAAAACTATATCCATTACGTTTAGGTACAAAAGGAGCTGTACTACATGCAATTTAAAATTGAGCACCATGTTCCGATTGTACATTATTTGTACGAAAAGGACAGGCACAAATGCTGGAGCACGAATACTTTGATGAGCCATATCTAGGGCATACTCGTATTGAAATACGTAGCAGTGTCATTGTTTGTAGGTGGAACATCATAATTTACAGAGCAATACCCTCCTTAGTAGCTCTATCGTTAATAATTAAAAATATTTCTCAGCATTCAAACCCGACCATATAAAGTGATCCTCTTAGCAACGCTTGCTCATATTCACAACCCTATATGATATCTACATGGATTATAGCTATAGTGGCTGGAACACCTTCTTCATTAGAAGTAAGTAGTTCTGGAGTGGGACTTTCGATGGTGATTATCCATATTCTTTGTTTCCAGCCAAAGAAAGCTAATTTTAATGTGAACAACAACACAGGTAAATAACACGTATAACAAAAATTGTAGCAATTATTTAGGTAAGATCAACAGTTTACATTTTCAGATTCAATTCTATGACGAGCATTTCATTCATTTAAATGATAGTCATGAAATGTAACGCGTCGACGAGTAGTGGAACCCCATTTGCACTGAGAAGTTTGTTATAACTGCTTAGTTAATTCATTAAAATAGCAATTAATAAGATGACTCGAAAAAATCGCTTTCTCCCAAGAAATGCTATTCCCAATAATTCACTATTATTTGTTTAATTGAAGCGCAGTGGACTGGAAGTTACTTGTCAAGAACTCATTAGTATAATCTATATTTAAGTAGTTGAAAGTGAGAGTCCTAGGTATTTCCTTTTTTGTCTTGTAACTTAGTTAGAAGATATAACAATGATATAACAACATGTTGTTATATCAGTGTTATATTATAAAAAAAAAGCGTCATGCATAATTATAACAATACTCTAAACCGTGATATACTACATACAATTCGACGATAAAAACAGTGGAAGAAGTTTTTTTTTTGTTGTATTTATACTTTGATATGGTTTTGAAGAGGGGAAGTCCAACACGAACAATTATTTTACTTTTGATTGAATCGAATATAACAGTTGATGGGGAAAGAAAGAAGTGAGTATAACGGATTTTATGAACACTTAAATTGGGATCACGAGAGAGAAGAATAAAAAAAAGTACTTTACCTTCGATGTTCGAAATCGTAGTTTTTTGTTATATCTGTTGTTATATCGGCACGGCCAATGTTGCTGAGGTAGTGAAAATCAATGTTGCTGAGATTTAAACAGGTAAGCATAAAGCATAAGAGAGAAGAAAGTTCATACATTATTACTTTATTAGCGTCAATATTGAAAAAAAGTTATTGCTGTCATGGACTGCATCAATAGTTTCACAATGAAATATAACTCTAATAATAAAAAACGTAGAAGAAAAAACAGAAGGAAGAAATCCTAATGCCGGGAGAAAATATAATGGAACAAAAGCATTATCTAATGGAGAGTGCATGATTGCGTGTGGAGATGAAATTCTACTGATGTTGGTGATTCCAAGGACATTGTCGACAAACCGAACCATTAATAAGGAATCTACCATTAGTCTAACTACTGCCATTGATTTCAGCGCTATGAAATCGAGCTTATATGAAGTGATGAGTACGTCTCCAAAAGTGTTAATTAAAGTTGTAACATAATTTAGTGTTAACAGATCCAAATTCTATTATAGCACTTCAAATATTTACAGATAGCAGCAGCGGCAGCAGCGGCAATAATAATCTGCTTAAAGACATCCATAAAAAAAATTAAGAACATGTGCCATATGTGGCAACATTGAATGATATAAAGGGAACAACAAGAAAGCAAAGTGCAATAATGTCTCTGGCAAAATCGATTGTAGAGACAAAAATGACAGCAAAATGCATCTCAAACATATACAGAGTAAGTATAACAAATAGCTAGCTATTATCATTATTATTCTTTTCAAATAGTTATAAGTTCCAATCCATATATAAA